>VYZR01069028.1:11167-21934 GCA_013400675.1 Oxylabes madagascariensis
CTCCCTAGACTCACTGAAACTCATTATCGCCTTCCACTAGGCACCTCCCTTCAGTGCAAGGGCAGTACTATACCTCAGTTTTCATGATATTAACACTTAAGAGATCCATTCCTATTCATTTGCAATAGTTTGCTTTTTCTTAGGCTCCTCTGTCTTTCTTGTGCTTCCTAGCATCAGAATTCTTACACAGCAGAATAATTTCTACATAAANNNNTTCTACATAAATTGCTATCTGTGGAGAACATACATCCCTAGGATGGAACACTTCTTGGGTTTCTGTAAAAGAACATGATGATGGTTCATCTTTCTATTCACAATTTGAAGGATCATGGGGTCCTCCAAAGAAGGATCTTTATCTCATCCTAATTCTTTCAATGATCAAAGCCTTGGCATGAGCAAAACCCCACACTGCACAGTTTCTAAGACTGTGGGAATGTATAAGCCTTCACACTATTTCAATGACTCTCTTCAGGGTAACGGTTATTAGAATAAACCCTAGAGATAAGATTTATCATATAGAAGGATTACTTTCAATACATTTCCTAGATGATTCTTTCCACATGAGTGATCAAACCAAAACAAAATTGAAAAACAACAGCCTTGGACTTTTTTTTTTTTCTCTCGTTACAGTTTGTTGAACAAACTTAGATGCCAAAAGCATTATTATTTCCCATCTGCTAGAGAGATTTGGACTATCATTAGAATAATTAAAGCTTTCTGGTGACCCTCTAAGCTAGGGCTTGTACAACAGTGAAATTGCAAAGGAATAGAGCAAGTTGTCTCCCTTGTTGTTTCAACTGCTTGATTACTGTGTGTTCCCAAAGACCTAGAAGAAATAATTGCCAGCAGCAGACAGTTTAATCAACCTGGACCTGATGAAAAAAAAGACCCACCTGAGATGTCACAGCTCACATAAACTGTTTCAGTTAGAAGGAAAATCCCAAATGATGATTCGAAGGTGTTAGGCTAGAACAAATAAAACAACAGTTTTACAGTAAATCTCTTTAAATAGAAGCGTGTTCCAACTTATGAATAACTACAGAGGACCAAAGGTGTTGTATCATATCTTCCAGCATACATCATGTGTTAAGTCTCAATAGGCAAATTTATCCAATTTTGTTTGATCTCTGCTGTCTGGAACATGCTACACCTGTGAGACAGACCCCATGTGCAAAGCATGACTTGTAAATGAAAGCCAAATGTGGCTGGAAATAGTGCTTGCCAGTCAGAACATGTATATGTATAGAGCTGGTGCTTTCCCCGGAACTGTTGCTGCTGATCTCTTCAGGTTCCTTTTGAGAGAGTTGTATATGCATGGGTCTCGTTACTGACATTTTTTTTTTTGGTGCTAAGGTCCAATAAACGCCAAGGAACTCAACTTATTAATTACCTTTTTAAACTTCTCTTATGCCAGCCACAAATTTGGTTTGTACAGCTCAGCCACAGCAGTTTCTTGGGTGGAAGATGAGGCTTCAGTATTTCTAATTAAATGTGTTCCTCTCATTACCATCATAGGACTGGTGGCCAGCCAAAACTGTCCNTGCCTTCTCTATTCTGTAAGGAAAAGTGAGGCTTTGAAGTTTTATGACTAAGAGGCCTCTTCTTTTCTTTCCAATTTTGTCTGGTCTTGCAAACATAGATCTGATGCACACATTTTTTTTTCTTTTCCTAATTGACTATCTGTCTCTCAATAATCTGGTGCTAAAAAGCATAGGAGCTATGTAAAACCATGGAATTCAGCAGCAAGTACTGGGTGCAAAATAATTCTACCAAAAAAAAGAAAACCTTCAGAAAAAAAATTTTACTTAAGAAACAGAGATTCCTCTGAGAACGGAGGGATCTCAACAGATCATCAAGAAAAGGCTTCAATCCAGAGGCCCTGACAGATTCTGTACTTAAAATTTTGCTCAGGCGTCTCTATGTGCTATTCAGAAATGCTGGCTTTTCATGTACAAAACACTCCAAATCTGAATTGCCCCTGTTTTTATATTTGTATGTGTATGTGAAAGGGAGTTTTGATCTTCTGAACATTCAAATTTTAATTTAGCAGCAGAAATATGTGAGCAAGGCTCCTAAAATGGAAGTTTGCATCTAGAAAAGAAAGTGCCATTCTTATCCAAGGCCTAAGCAATTTCTCCTATTGCATGCCATGCCAGAGGTAAATGCTGTACATTTTTCTTGAAACAGAATAAATATTGAAGAAGGTGCAAACAGTATTGATGAAGACACAAGCAGCAGAGTATACTGAAACAGCCCACCACCCAGACCACAACTTTTAGAAAATGTTGGCCACATTTTCTTGTGATACAACTGTCACCAATTCCACTGAAGTCAATTCAGGGATGAAAGTGAAGGAGGGTAATTTTGCAGTATCATAGCATTTTTCAGAAGTAGTGGGAAGAATAAACTTTTCTGTAGTCATTATCTCAAAGGGAATTTTTGGCCTTTGCTTGGAATACCTGAATCCCAAAATGACTGATTGCTGAAACCAGGAAAATCATATAATTTTTTTAACATCCATGTTTCACAGAATGCCCTCTATTTTTCTACACATGTTGATATCAAGGTAAGAGGTATTTGCTTCAGCTATTTAAAATATTGCAGAATGGATTTTTTTCTGTATATCCACACCTCCGGTAAATAAAACGCTTGTTTCTCTGTCTCTAGAAAATCTGCGACACCATGAACTGAAGGAGGAGGCGGTGGTGGTAGAGAAGTCAGGGGGGTTGCACTCCTTTTATATGCTGTTCAAATGTTGCTTTAAGGTTTTTTAAGATCTGGGGACTCAAAGGTCAGTTGGGGGTTAGATGTGGTAGTGGAAAAATATCTGGCTGGCATAGTCCATGGAATGTGTTGCAACGGCCTTGAAAAGCTCTGGAAATACAAAGCTTAGGAATTTTATAGAAATTAAGGAGTTATTGGCAACATTTTTGACAGAAGACAGCTCAGTGGAAATATCCTCATCCCAAAAACTCCTGATGACATTTCTAGCTCATTTGTTTTTATTGCATGGCAATACACTGACATCTAGTGGGTATTGTCCTCTTAGGAATGCTGGGCCTAACCAGGACTGGGAAGAAATTGTCTGATCTAATCTAATTTTTTTTATTCATTTTATAATGGAACAGAATATTTTTGACTAGACAAAAACTTTCCTGGAAATTTTTCTCTTACTTTTTCATAGGAAACCACAATCTTTCCATCATTTGCCATTTTTGGCTGGAAGTTAAACTGAAGTTTTTTTTTTTTTTTTTTTTTTTCTTTTTTCTTTTTTTTTTAATTAAAGTATAATGTTTTCAGTTTCACACAGAAATATTCAAAGCAGCTACCTCTCCAGTCCCTGTGAGGCATTCATGTGATGCTCTACCGTGTAAATTCTACCTCCTTGCTCTTACAGTTCAGGGAAACAGAATTAAGGTCTCTGCACACAGAAGAATCACAGTCGTACACGTAATTGTTTGACTTTTCTCACGGACAAAACTATCTTGGTTAGTATTCTTTCAGTTTGGACTGAAATGCCTGCGAAGAGGGTGAGGATTTATCCCCCAGGGAGATGGTCACGGGCAGACCAGGACTGCAAAGCTCGCGCCTCAGCAGCTGGTGTGTGGTGAGGTGGGGATGGGGTGTGGCATTCCCTGTGTGATCTCTGCTTTATAGACCAAGAAAAACACATGAAAATTAAAGCCTCTGTTGCTCTCTCTCTTCAAGCAACATGGCCTTTCCCAAGTGCTGGGTTTCACTGACTGATGACTTTATGAATCCTTGTAATCAAAGCCACCTTTTCACTTTGTTGTGCACTTCCAATCTGCCATTCCCACCCCAGGTGTGATTAATCCTATTGCTTACTAATGGGTTTTCCCCTCTTAAAGCCCTTTTCCAAGGCAAGATGGGGGGCCTGGCAATGCTGGACCACCCCTACAGCCACCACTAGATTGGAAACCAACACAAGCTGTAGGGGCTTCCCTGATACCTGCAAACAGGAATGGTTTGGGGGTTCTTGCTTTCTAGTGAGCATTTTACTTTGTCAAGCCATGAGAGAAACTAAGCAAGGGAAAGGGAGAGGAGTCAGCAGGGCTACAAGGTAAGGACCTGGGAGGTCTGTGATGGGCCATGAGAGGGTATTTGGTGTGAGACAGAAGGAAAGTCCTCCTTGCCCTCACCCCCAGCACTAAAATGGGGGCTATGACTGGCTGCCATATGTCTATTGGCTTGATCTGCTGGGCTGGTGAGATATCTTAGTGCCTGGAAGAAGAACAGACTAGTAAAAGGGTCCTGGTTCTGGCAAGGACAGGATTACCTTTTTGCAGTAGCCAGGAGGGGACATGGCTAGGACCTGAAGATTATTCTATACCACCTCACAACATTTCTTGGGGCAGGGAGAAGGGAGTTTGCTTCCAGAAGGAAGGGCCCTCTTGCAGCCCTGAGGCTGCAGTCGAGTCGTGAGCAGTGAGCATTTGGGCATGTGAATCACTCTGTTCTTTGTACACTTTAATTATTAATATTGTGGCTCTTACTGTACATTTTTCTTATCTCATTGCTGTTTCCAGTAAACTGTTCTTATCTAAACTAGTGATCTTTGCCTCTGGTGCCTTCAATCCCCCTCTCTGTCCCACTGCAGCAGGGAGGCGGGGAAAGCAGGTGAGGAAGAGAGGCACGTGGTTTGGAGAGTCTCGGTGGGAGCACTGAATTGGGAAATACCATTCCTAAACCACAACAAATGGTCACCCCTGAATAACTGATAAGGAAGCAAGTCTCTCTCTGTACATCCTCGATGACACCCAGATGGGGTGGTGGCTCAGCGACCCAGTTTCTGACAGTGCAGAGCATGAAGCAGAAGACCTGGATGCCTGGGTGTAAAACAGGGGGAAGCCTGGTAGGACTGAGATCTGTGTGGCATTCACTGTGTCAGAGCCAGAGGCGGCAAGCTCTGGGCACAGCCGCAGTGAGGGCTGCACTGCTTGCTGAGACACAGACTCATTGTGGGCTCTTTGCTGCTTTGCTCTTTTCCCACTGCAAATGCCAGCAATCCAGATTCACTTGCCTATTTTTCACTGGGATCTCTGCTTGAGAAATAATATGTTTAATGCTGTGGTTGTAAAATATATGGACTCAGCTGTTCAAAAGTCTGAGCAAAAGATCTTTATTCAGGAGACTGTGAAATATTGGTGAGGAGTTTCACTGAGTTTTTTGCACACCTCAGATTTATTCAACTAATAATTTATTCGGCAGACCAACTTTAAGCCTGTGTTGCTTAAGAGCAACTGATACAGTAAATCACATCATGTATAAGAATTACTGTCCTTTGCACTAGAGGAGAGTACAAATAAGATCTGTCTTAGAGAGAAACACACAGACATTAGAGCAAACAATGTAGTAGTTCAATTGTTGCAGAAAAATTAGTCTGCAAGAAATAATAATAATTACCAATAAATTTCATTCAATTTGGATACATATGCACAGAAACTGCTGTGGTCCATGAATCTTCTTATCTGCTGGTTTCTGCACTACAGCAAATATTTTTCCAGGCTTGTTTTGATGCATTTTTTATAGTGTTATTTCATTCCTGGAACTAGAGGAAAAATGGATGAGGAACAAATTTCCAGCACTGCTGCAGCTTGGAATTTCACCTTGATGGTGAAAAGAGGTTGGATTCAAGCTTGGATGGAGACCAGCAAGAGGTCTAACAGGTGCCCAGCCTGTTAGTATTTGTAAACCTTCTTTTCTTCAGCCTGAAAATACCCTGAATCTATGCTGAATGCATTTTTGACCACAAACAAAAGTGATAGTACTGGAACACTGTCATTTTTCCATTAGACATTGATCCTGATGATTCAAGGTAAGCCACTATATTCGTTACAATTTGATATGATTTTTTGCCCTTAGCCATAGTAGCCACAGTAACAGTTTGGGTATCTTTTAAATATTGGAAGACCAAACGTCTTGGCTTCAAATCTTCTTAAAATGACCCAGCATTTTCTTGGACAGAGGCAGGCGGTGGTGGCCGAGCGGGTCGGGGCAGGCTGGCGTGTTTCCTGGCCCCGGGGCCAGACGTCCTGCTAGCACTCAAATTGTCCTCCTGGCATTCCCCTCCAGCCTTCAGAGCAGAAACTCATGTTTGATTGCATTCAAAGGCAGATTGTCTTTGCTGCTTGGCCACAGCCCCTGCAGCAGCAGAATATCCTGATGACTTTCACAGACTCGGAGCAGCGTTGTTTTGCCATCGCGGCAGGTTCTGATGTCAGGATGTCTGAGGGGCAGCACGCAGGTTAAATAAGGCTACTGTGCATGCTGTTAGCCTTTCTTATCCAGCAGCAGCAGTGAATGTTTGTGGTCTCATCCTCCCCGAAAGCTCAGTGGCCTTTTTACTGGTGGCAAATTCCTCAACACCAGTCTCATCAGGATCAAACAGAAACAGCTTTCTGGGCTCAGAAAAGCATAAAGACCAAACCCTGCCAAATGCTGTGTCTGGAGCAGTTCCTCCCTAAGTCTCCATGGGAATGGGATGGGAAAACAAGGGAACATAATGCCAGTTTCTGAACCATTTCTCCATCCTTCATAACTGTTAAATGCTACAGATAGAATCCCCATTTAGAGAGAGATGAAAGAAGCAAAAAGCAGGAAAAGCAAATTTACTTTGTTAAAAATGAAATTCTGGGTATGTCTCACTGTTTTTTGCCTGCAGTGCATTTAACTACTGGTAATGAAAACTTCTCCACCTGAGCTGGGCTCAAATCAGGCACCTATTTCTGGCAATACATTCTGACATTTCCTTTTACCTATGTACACAGTTCTTCACTGAAAATGATCCATTCTTGATTAAAGAGACAGGCCAAGCAGGTGAGTCTTTTCTGCTGCATCGCTCTTGCCTGGGCCAGGCTTCCCACAAGTGCAGTTCTAGAGGGCAGGACCCTGGCCAAAGCAGGGAACACCAGCTCCAGCCCTTACCAGCAGAAGCAGCAGCAAGAGGGTCCCCTCAGACCCAGCCTCAGGGCTTGGCAGAGCTCTCCTGTTACCATGAGGTGCACCCCATGTAGCAAAGGAAGACAAGGAGAGCCCAGAGCTCCCACCTGCCAGCCATGATCTATGGGCTGGCATGTCCCTCAGAGCACTTTGAAGCAGGCTGGGTTTGCTGTTGCCATGGATTGAAACCAGCCTAGCATTGCTTTCCTATGATGGCATGGATTGTGGCTGTCAGGCACTCCAGTGAATAGACTGGATCTGTCCACTGGGGTGCCTGACAACCACAATCTGTCAGGTGCAGATCTTCATGCCCTGGATCAAGTCCAGAGAGGGTCTAGAGTGCTCTGAGCCTCACAAGATAAAAATTTAGAGTCTAACTTCAGTTCACCGTGCAGTGCAGGAGCTTCAAAGAAAACCAACACGGAGTGGGATGACAAATGTCATCAGGGCTTTCAGTTCAGAGCATTCTGCTTCTTCCCATATTGCTTCTGGTACTGCACCTTAGGATTTTAGGATTTCCCCCCGCTCCTTCAGGACTCATAGCCCAGATCCCCAGAGATAGGAGTCTAAACATTTTTTTTTAAAACAGGAGCAACAGTTCACTTACTTGCTGCCTTTCCTTCTATTCCTCATCTCTGCCCCTCTGTAGACATGGCAAAATAAAACTCACTTGCCTCCTCTACTCCTCTCCCACCTCACAGTCCTCTTGCTGAGGATAGGATGCTCATAAAAGAGGGGATGAAAAGTTGCCTTGCCAGAATTATTCTCAGATTTGTGTAGCATCCACAACTTGGAAGGCATGCGGACCACATAAATGAACAACCATGGGTTGTGACGAGGGTGATACACCAGTGACAGTCTGATTTAAAAGGACTGACTGGAGCTGCCAGTTGCATTACACAGCATTTTGAGACATGAGGGGTTTGGTCTGGGAGGTGATACTGGCTGTTTGTGCTGAGCAGTCGGAAGAGCCACGCTTTCTTCTCGTTTCCTGACAGGTGTGTGCTTGCCTTCTGCTGCTTGGATTTGCGTCAGGGTGTCTGGTCAGCATCCCAGCTGCCAGGAGGAGATTAGCAACCTCCATGGCAAAGTTTGAATTTTCCATTTACCAGATGGCTAAAGGATTGCGCTCTTGTATTTTTTTTTTTTCTTGTTTGGATATGAACTTTGGAACACAGGAACAGCCTGTGTCATCTGGAGATGAGATGATGGTGCTGTGTTCTGCACAGGGCAGTGGTTTGGTTCTGCTCAGCGGCTGCAGCTAATCAACTCAGTCTCTCACCTCTAATGAGGCATTTCCTTTCATGGAGATACCAAATGTGGGTTCTCCACAGAATTGCCCTGGAAATGGGCTGTCTTTCAGACCTGGTTTATAAAACCAGTCTTGGGAAGCCTGGCATTTCCCAAGAGACATCCTCTTTTCACCATAGCAGCTGGTCAGACCTGCCCTAGCAACCTGCTATTGCTGAGACCCACTGCTGCAGAAACAGAAGCATAGCAGGAAATTCTCTATTAGAGCTCAATATTTTGGAAAATATCCCCCTTCCCCACCAAATTCACGCAGTTATTAGTCTCTGAGCGGGAATTGTATTCCTTCCTTGCAAGGAGGTGGGTGAGAAACAGAGGGACATAGAACTGCAGATGGCAGAGGGGTGAACTCATTTCCTTCCTTCTGATCTTGCTGTTTCAGGGCTACACTCAAGGAAATGGAAAGTGATCATTTTAATACACTTAGAGTATGGAAAATGTACCAGAGCACTGGGAGCACTTTCTCTTATGAGTACCTATATAAATAAAAAGCCTGAAATGCAAAGAAAGGAGAAGGAAGATCTCAAGACTATCCTTGCTGCTACTGAGATTGGCAAAAACAATCTCATTCTGAGTGCATAGGTGAGAAATTGTACCTCTAATTTGTGTCAGTGGGCTTTACACAGTGAAACTCTGGGGTGACTTTTTTTACCCAGGAATAGTAAAACATATCCCCAGCTCCAAATATCATCCCAACACCAGTTTCACTAGAGGCGCAGAATGGAAACTTTTGGAAGCAAGAATTCCTGCTGTTAGGCAGCAGCAGAGGTTGAGGGGTGATTATGGAAGTACAACACTGGTTTAGCTCGAGACCAAAGCAGCACAATGGCAGACACAAAGCTTTTAAGAACAAGTTGGACAAATATCTGTCAGGCATGTCAAGTGGTCATGAAACAATGGAAATAATGATCAGCTAAAGTTCCTAGCAGCCCTGATTTCTATCATTTCTGGGATGTTCTGTGATTCTTTGGTCACAAGTACAGCAAAATTTTTAATTATGACTGTGGCAAATCTAGACATGACCAATAAAACAGTTAGGATTGTAATATTAGAGCTGTTTGTGCAGCAATTGGCTAGAGTTGGGCTGGGAAGATACATGGGTAAGGGAAATATGTGATATACCGGGTGGTCTTTGCTCATCCTCCAAAAATGGCTTATGTTCCTAGTTTTTTTTTCCTATCTCTATTAATTATCATACTTATTTGAAACAATTTTAAAAGGATAAAGCATTATTCAATGGAAAAAGTTACTAGAGGTCTGTTGGAATACTTCCATGAATGCCTCATCTGTAAAAATTACATCAGATCAAGGAAAAGGAAAGTGAGCCAAGCAGAAAGGCATGCACAAGAGGTGCAGAGTGAACCGGACAGCAAACTACTGATCCCCTCTGATAGCTATGGGACACACTGCACTGTGCCCCCAAGGTCTGTCCTCCCTAATCTTGGACCACAGTGGGGAATGGCACTGTCAAAGGGTCCTGATGGACAATGCCTTTCCTTTTTACTTCCCTGGGGCTCCCATCCCCCTGCCTGTGCTGCTTACATCCCCAGAAGCAGAGCAATAAAAGAGGTATTTCATGTGGGATCACTGAATGATTCCAAGCTACCTGAACTATGCTGGAGCTCATTTGTTCCCCTGCTGTTTTCTCTAAAGTGCAGTTTGATGGAGTCTCCATGTTAAAAGCATGTCTCTATCTCTGAGCCACTTGTGCTTCTGTGCTCCCAAGAGCAGCTGTCCCACAGAAAGTGTGTGGTACTTCATTCATCCTACAACAGCATTGAGCTGATGAGATGGGATAAAGCGGCATGCTAAAAGGAGACTCACCTCTGGATGGAAATGGAAAAAAGTGATCATGACAAACAACATCGTTTAATTCTTTAGAAAAAACTAAGCACTGAAGAACCATTAAAAAAAATAAGCCAGTCAAACACACTGTTGGTGATCACCCCTTCGTGCTTTCTGCAGTTCAGCCCATATGCAGAAATGATAGATTATATGGGCTAGGTGTTAGAAGAAAGATTCTAATGAGCAAAACAGTGTGGATGCAAACGAGACTTCCAACACGGACACTAAATGGACGACATGGCAGCAAAAAAAGTGGGCTCCCAGACTGTTCTTGGAAGAGTCTAGTCAGCTGCCAGAAGGGATTATCTGCTGCAGCTGGCCTGGGGACAATGATCTGGAAAACCTCCTACAGGGCTGTTTCCCCAGCGTCCTGTTGGCCTCAGCGAGGTCACAGGGATGCCTCATGGTAGTGCAAGTCTCCACATGGCTGTCCCCAAGCAGACATGGACCAGGCCACCTCCTCGCATCCCAGCCAAAGGCAGCAGAAGATACAGGACGTCAACACTGCTGGAAACCTGGCCTTGAAGTCACCTCTGAGACTATAGCTGCTCTGGAAGTCAGCAGGTGCAATGGCTTTCACTCCTTTGTCCTTCAGAAATCACACATCCTCATGGGTTCTTTAGGCTGATTAGTGTTAAATTAAAAAAAAAAAAA
>VYZR01069028.1:26132-37380 GCA_013400675.1 Oxylabes madagascariensis
GGAGCTAACTCCAAATTGGGTTGCTTTATCAACCCTCCTCAAGCTGCAAAAAGTCAAATACTAAACCACTGGAGAAATTGCAATGTTCTGATATTTCCAAATTTCAGAAAAGAAGCTCAGTAACTTTAATGAAGTTCAGGTTTGATTCAAATTTTCCAATGTTATTAAATTTGGAATTGTTCCTGTCTCCTTACTGCCCCCATCATTCTTCCAGACCTCCTCCATTCTGAATCACCTTCTGCATGGCAAGGCAGTTCCAGAATACTGTGGTCATCCTTTCTATTTATGAAGACAGTATTAGTTGAAGAGGAGATGGAGCCAGCAATTTTAGGGTGCTTTTAATTTCTTTCATTTCTCAGGTTTTTTGTGTGACTTTTTCACTCTCAGGTTCTACACAAAAGAGATAGAACACTAACTACCCAAAAGGGAGAAAAGCTAATCCATCAAGTGACACATTCATTTAATTAATGTTTTCCTTTCAAAAGCACAACAATTACCTCTGCAGGGCTTTGACATTCAACTACATTAAAACCCTACTATTTTCCATGGAGCAAATAGAATGTAATGATGAAACTTCTCTTATGAATAATATTTCCTTTTAATCCATTTTAGTGATATTTCCAGAATAACTATTTAGTTTCACAGGAGACAAATAAAAACAAAGAAAGGGTTTTTAAAAACATTTAAGCAAGGAGGCAATCTCTCATACCCAAATTTGCATTTACTTCAAAATTTTATAGCTGAACTCAAATCCCATCACAGTCCTTCCACTGACCCTTAAAATCAATCATTATTTTAATTCAATCAAAGTAGTCCTAATGGCTTTAAAGTACCTGTCATGCAAAACAGAATAAGCCCTAATTAATGACACAGTAAAAGTTAGTTCATAGTTGTGGATGTTTTTAGCTTTAATGAGATTCAGAGAAAAGATGCAAGGATTTGGTTCAGAATTTTGTCTTCACCAGGGCTCTACCAGACACAAACTATGAATCAAGACTGATCTACCTGCTGCTTTGTAGTTGTCTCACTATTTCCTCATGTCCCTTCATCTGCCCACATCTTTCTGTGTCCTCCCTGTTCCACGTGTTGACAGGGAGTTGTCTGGAGTAGGGATTGTATGTTTGCTCCATGGTTGAATGATACCTGGCACAGGTGGGTCCGGGGTTACTATCACATACAGGAGATTTTTCAAAAGGGGAATTTGTTCTTTATGGCATCTGGGGACTAAACTGTTTCCTGAGCTTTTGAAGATATTCTCTTTGTTTGCAAAATTTCTAATGAATGTATCTGATATACTTTGTCTAATATGCTCTCCTAAAACCCACTATAAATTCTATCTAAAATTAAAATCAAAAGAAAAACCTGTTTAAAAAAAATCTTTGGGTACTGGACTGCATGTTCCTTATTTAATTAAGGGATATAATTTTGTATTATGATTCTACACTAGACTTACTGAAATACTTGCAGATCATCTGGAAGATTGAAAGGAAACTTGGTAAGTTCCTGCGGCTTTGGAACCTTGTAATAGGATGGGTTAGGCATAGGATCCAGTGGAAACAGACAATGGCTAAACTTGTACTTTCTCCAAACTGCTAGCATTTTCCAAATAAGCTAAAAAAATGGGATTTTAAATCACAAATTAAATGTAAACCTCTTCTGCCTGTGCATCAGCCTCCTTCATAAAAGATGGTAGTACATTAGCTTTGTTTGGTCTGCTGTAAATAAAAGAAAAAAGTATCTAACAGTGTAGTCATTTAATATTTCTACTCCTTTATTTTCTCTTCTTAACTCATATGTGGAAAGACTTGCACAAAAACTGACTACTCTAATAAAACCAGATAAAATCTAATACAGCATGCTGAGGGCTGAGGAGAACAACCAGAATTACACCAAGCTCTGTGTTGGCATCAGGAGAAAAAGGATTAGAAATAACTTTTGTCACTTGGTTTTCAGACCCTGCCAGGCTCACCCACTAGGCATTACACAAGTTATGTAAATACTGCGTGTGCAGATTTTTTTAATTTTTGCCTATTGGCAATTTTTTTCCAAATCTTAACTTACCAGTAAGCTCTTATAATCATAGTTAGGTCACTGAAGAGCAGTGAGCTCATTTTCAAAGAAGCAGATCACTTACAGTTCCCTGGGACTCGGAGATTTTCAGAAACCAAGAACTGAAAGTCATCTGTATTTCTGATTCTGAAATATTCAACATAAGTACTTGAAGGCAGCCTAAAAAATCAAAATATGTACAGCTGGCAGACGAGCATTACATCAGGACTTTGAAAAGGTGCCTCAGCTGAGACTCCTTGGTGGCCTCCAAAGAAAATTCCATGCCTGGCTCTGTCTCTGCTCTACGTGTTGCAAGGCGTGCACCCGTTTGTGCTAATGATTACTACCTTCACCAAGAACTAATGATTTTTTTAAAAATTAATAACATAGGAGTTGACTTTTAAAATGGATGCAATCAGCTGTTTTCCTAGATTGTAAAGCTAAAATTACTCAAGGGCAGAAATTCTGATATTTGTTGTGATCCAGCATCATGGCATCTCTCATAAGATCAGCACCCCAGATGAATTGAAATACAGAAACTATCAAATGACTGTGCATACCACGTCAACACTCATTTGGAGATGTTGAGTTGAACTGCCAGGATATCAGACTTACACCATTGGGCATTTCATCTTTGGGAGGATTTAAAATGTAAGGTGTTTATATATGCAGCTGCAAGCTGTAGAACAGAAAATAACGAACTTCTGTGCTTTTATTCATATGTGGAGGTGCAAAATTTGTAAGTTCCAGAGGTGAAAAATCTCTCCCTATACTTATAGCTACCTCCTCACAATCCTGCAGGTTGGGTTTGGTTGATTTCTCCTTGATAAATGTGTTCTACTGGCTACATTCTGTAATTCTCTGAGTCCCTTGAATGGTCACTAGCAGCTCTAGCAAGCAGTGTTGTTGAACAACCAGGACAGATTTCCCTCTGTAAATGTTAATGGCATATCTGAAAAGACACAGAGTACTTCTGAAGAACTTTTTCAAGAGCTTAAAAGTTTAACGATGTCAGGACATCTCTCTGTCCTTGCCTGTTCTCTTTCTGAGTTGCCCTTATGGAGGTAGTGAGACTTCTTACCAGGGATAAAGAAATTCTCTATTTGTTTTATAAACCATAACATCAACCTCTGTATTGCCTCCCAAGGTTGTTTCTGTTTTGAATCATCAGGTTTGTCAAGTTGTCAGCTGTCGCTGCCAACAGCTACATCCAGCAGCAAATGTCTCCTACCGAGGCTGATGCCCTACAGCGGCCTGTTACATGGCTGATCTCTTCAAGGTTCAATCCTCAACACAGTCTCTGCTGGAGCAGCAGTCTATCAGTAAACACGGAACAACCACCCATTGCACTGCACCTCCCAGCACACCAGTGAACGCCATATACGTGACAGACATTTGGTTGCTTCAATAAGAAGATTTTTTTTCCCACAGCACCTTGGTGCCAGGGAATAGCAAGAGCAGAGCTAATCATTGAGAAAGTTCATAAGGACTCCTAAAGCTGAGTCACCCTGGAAGGGCCCTGACTCTTGGGGTCTTCTACCGTCCTGGACTTCCAAGACCCTTGCACAGCCAGTCACTGCACTTAAAATGCAGCAAAAGTCCAAGTACAGCAAGAAATATAATAATAGGAAGCACTGGGACCATGCCAGCATTATCTATAGATGCATTTTAAAGGCACTAGGTGTAGACCTGCCTAACAGCCTGCCTTCAGCACAGACATAATTTGGTAGAAATTTTCTGGTTTTGTTACCTCTGGCATTTTGATTTTATCTTTGGGAAGGAAAATGGTGAAGAAGTAAGAAATTTCAGCAGAAATATGATACAAATCTTGAGGACAAATCTATGAGGACAAATCTTGGGAAAAAATCATAGCCACTAATGAAAACACTCCCCAGGTAGCTTGCTCATAGTCTATACATTGAATCTGCAAGCTGTAATCTAACACCGCAGCTGTAACCACCAGTCACAAATGCAACATTTAAATCTCTTTATAATGATGAGGAGCTGGGCATTGAAACTTAAAAAACCTAAGACATGATTTGCCCTGACCTTAGGAACAGCCTGAGAGAACAGAACCTGTTGTTGCAGGCTCCAAACTGTAGTTAGGTTGCCAGGTCACTATTATTTGTTTCTAAGATAACCCTTGAAATGGTCAAAAATTCAGATCACTGTATGTGATTACCCTTCTTATAGGACATCCGAGCATCTACTTTCTAGATAAGCCTTTTCAAGATTGACTTTCATTCTGCACATACTGTGAACCCTATTATAACTCAAATGTCTGGGCAGTCCTACTTTGCTCTTAAGAATTAGCAGTGACTTTTGGAGGGAATTATGGCCTAGATTTTCATAATCACTACATAACTCCACTATAACTCCAGTAAATTCAAAGCAGTTTTTCAGCACTTCCCTTAGCATCAGCAGAAAGCTACAACTCACATATTTCAGTAGGTTTCTTGTAAACACTGTCCAATTCTGTGTGATAGCAGCAGAGCTTGCAGACATCAGCTCATAAGAAAACAGCTCTGGGAAGGACATCCAGGGCTTACTTATTCCATCTCCACCACCTAGACAATCTCACACAGACCTGGGTCATTATTAGAAGGTGTTTTGCTAACTTGTTCTTTCTGAAGAAAGAAGCAGGCTGTCTCCCACAGCAGCCTGCCCAACAGTTTGTTTCTCCTGTTAGAAAGGTTCTCCTTGCTGTTTAAACTGAAACTTTCTTTCTGCAATTTAATCACCTGGTTCTGATCTTACCTGTTATGCTCACAGTGAAATAATTACTCTCCTGAATTGTCCAGGTTTTTTTGAAATAATTAGACATAGCTGAGAGAGTAATATCTTAACCACACCCCTACCTACCAGAGCTTCGAGGGACCCTAATTCATTCAATCTTCCCATGGTGGCTGAGCTTCCTAGACAATTCTTGTTCTCTGCCCCCAGGAGCCCCAAAGTCAGAGCACTGGTTTCCTGTCACAGACTTCAACAAAGCATGGCCAGTAGCTTAGAAGGGCACCATGTGTCTCCCGAGGGTACTCTTGTTTATACATCACACTCTGTTGTTTTTTTGCACCATAGCCTGTCACTGGCTGTTTACAGCAGCATGTTCTGTTCCTGAACATCCCTCACAGAGCCATCCACACTGCACACGCACTGCATGGGACACGGAGTGAGAGGTTTGTGTTCAGGCCAAGAAAATGAAGCTTGAACACACATAGCATATTGTGTATTCACAATGTTTTGTGACCTGTGAACCCAGTTGTCAGCTTGGGGAACCAGTTTTGCTGCCTCTAGCATAGAATATTGATCTATACATTGATCTAGCCCAACAGTCCAACATTAGCCGCAATGAAGTTTTGCTCCTTCTCCCGCTATTGCTTTCCTTCTTCCACACAGCCAGCTTTCACATGTCTCTCAAACAGACTCACATCCCATTGCCAAAGGTACGCTTTGGCCAGAGACCAGGCACAGAGGCTGGCTGCCTCCCCAGGTGGGAGACAGCTGCTCTCGTGCTTGGGCATTGGGGTGAGACTGTGCAAACAAGTGCTCTCTGCCAGGCAGCTCCACCTCCAGGCAGCCGCCTTTGCTCTGCCCCTCTCCTTGTCACCTCATGCCTGCCACTGCCCTGTTCTGCCTGCAGTTCACATAACTTGTTTTCAATCACCTCCAAGGAAAATGGCTATGTTCAAACCTCCTGCAAGCCAGATGTGCCCTACTGGTTGCCAGGTGAAACGTGCTAATTTCAAGGGACTTGAAATTTAGGATTGCATTAGAGAGTGTTCCTGCGTACGACCTTGTGCAATATTATCCCCGTTCTACTTCTTGCAAAAGCAGAAGAATAAAGTCATTATGAATGAGTGGAAAAATAATGAAACCAGAGAAGCAGTTGAGGCAGAGCTGCGTTGATCACACCAGGCTTTGTTTTCTGTATAATGTGGAGTCTCATACTCCTTTGGTGAGAGGTTCCACTTTGAGACCACACGCTGTGCTTCCTCACAAAGAATTCACACCTTTTTTTTTTTGCTTCTCCTGTATCCTGTAATAAAAGTCTTTTAGACTGTGGTTGGTCTCTGTGTATTGGAAAAATGGTGGATGGAGTTGAGAAAGGAACCATGAAAGCTGTAGCATTCAATCTTAAGTGGAGAAAGCAGAATATGTAGCAATGGCAAAATCACTCCTTACAACTGTCTCAATAAAACTTCACATTGTTGAACAGTAAAAGTATTTGTGCTTTTATTATTCTAACTAAGATTCAATTAAAATCAGGAACAGAAAAACAACAGCCCTAAACTGCATGATCAACTGATGAAGGACAATGATCATCCACACAAACAAGAACAACTGATGAAGGACAATGATCATCCACACAAACAAGACACATTTATCATATCGACACTCATCTAAATCCAGCCATCCCATCTTTAAATAATCACTATGGGGATGATGCATAGTTCATTTCTGAAATCAAAGTGTGAAGGGAAAAATCACATGGCACCTTGCTGATACATGCTCTTGTACTGAACTTAGAATACAATGTACAGAGACCTCTGGCTTAATTAGCTGCACACTGAGCTAGTTGGCTTCTTTTTTTCTGCATATGAAACCACAGAGCTTTCTTAGTACATTATTTCTATGTGTTTATATTGCTATCCTTGCACCTTGATCCAGCATTTTAACTGAGCATTCCTGTCTGAAAAAAAAAACATAACGAAATGTCTATCCACTTTTCTAAGTATTCATCAGCTCAGTCCTCCCTTTCCATCGGTGTGAGCCAGAAGAATCCCCAGGAAAATCCATACAATCTCCCTGGAAGGCGGCTGTTGAGAATCAGATCAAGAGGCTCCTTTTCCGTCATTTTATTCCTCTTTGTTAGGGATATGATTTCTCATTCTTGCTTCAGACATATTAAAATCCTCACCTACCTAAGTAGCTGTACCTAAGATTGTGGCTGGTTTCAGGACAGGGACGCCCAGCTGGGGCTGGAGAGGCGTGTGTTGGCACAGCACAAGGAGCAGGGCACTGCGGTCCGAGCGTGAGCACCACCAACACGCACATCCTCGGCACGGGATCACGGCTCTCGTAAAGGTGTCCGTGGGGCAGGACAAAGATGAACCACCACTTACACATACATCTGCCAGACACTTCTTGTGTAGGAAGGGATGGTATGTCTGCACAAATATTTACACTTGAGCTCTGGTTGCTTTTACATTTTACCTAGTAGCTTGCTCCAAAACTACTTTTCTAGAGACTGGTCTATCATCAGAATATCTCATGTTCCAAATTTGCTTTATTTAGGATTATTATCAATATTAAAACAGAAAAAAATTATGAGAGAAAGCCTTACTAAAGTCTATCCACTGTTCCTCCTCATGCACACAGGCAATCCTCTTACCACAGAAAGCTATTAGGTTGGTTAAAGATTATCTCAGCTTCATAAATCTCTGCTGACAAGTCCCAAGTGTTTTTTATTCATCCTGGTTTTCAGCTGATAGCTACTTCTCCATCAGACCAAAGAAGATTTTTGTCTTGGCAGGTCATAAAGCCTCTGAAGGAAAGGGTAGATCTGTGACACATGAGCACAGAAATGGCTACTGAACTTACAGGCAAGATGGTGAAGGGTCAGGGCAAAAGAGGTAAGTGAGGCTTGGCAGATCCTGACCTCAAGAGTTGAAATGGGCCAGAAAGCTCTTTCAAGGGCAGGCAGGAGGAACAGCAAGAGAAATATGAGGAAAATTAGGAAAAGACAGTGTCATGGAGACCAAACTTCTAAACCACAAAAAATGGCAGTTAAAATAGCAGGTCACCCAAAAAAAATTCTGCACATCAATTATGTTTGTAGCAAATATTTTGGCATAAAAATTTCGTGGTGCTCTTTTACTTCCACTTCAGCTATTAGCTCTGTTATCTGGACAATTTTCTCCTTTTCACACAACAGTACAGTTCCTGATATTCTCCATGACCACAAGGGGCCTATCTGAACTGAGCTGATCGCATAACACTATTGATGCTACCTCTGTTACAGATACCAGCAAACTTTGCAATAACTTCATGTTGAACAAAATAGTAGAGTTTTAAATTGAGGTGACTGTTTACACAGTCTGATCAGGGAAGCCACTGTTGTAATACTTTTTTAAATTTTATTTTATTTATTAAATTTTATTTTATTTATTAAATTCTGAGCTTTAAAACACAGATGAGGAAACCTCTAAGAAGTGCTGAGGATGGGTAGTGGTTAGCAGTGTACAGAAACTGTGATCTACTACACGTAGTTGTATTGTTAAACAAGCAAACATTAGACATATATTATTAAAAGTCATCTTTAATAGCATTTAAAAATAGCTATTGCAAACTTTATTTGAAGAAAAATAAACTAATTACAGTCTTCCAAAGTCCTCTGAAACAGTCTAGTTCCTTAACATTTGCTTTATTACTTAAAAAGACAGAAGCTATTTGCATAGTTGGCATGTTAGTTCACCTCTGCTCAAAACAGCTCATAAAAACATTCTTTTCCTATGATTTCTGATTTGATGAAAAGTGGAAATGCAAATGATCATCCTAATTTAGGTCAAATTGGGTATCTGACTATGTCTCAAGGCAGACAAGAATTTTAGTTTAAATTGTTTAAGGCCTGATATGGAAAAAGAAGAGATGTGCCAGTTCAGTAGGACATTATACCTGCTTATATACTTCCCCTGAGCCAGCATATTTTTATTTTCTTCTTTGTATTTAGTATCCCATACAACTTAACAAAACTAAAAACCACAACAAAAAAACCCAGTTCATAATATAACATTATAAGATATAAGCAATGCTGATGAAGTATTTGGGTAGCTACTAAGAAATAAAACAAATTATTTGAATTTAAAGATAAATCCTAAACTGGAGTATTGGTGACTCAAATGCAGCACATGAGGAATTAATGTTTATACCCATCTTAAAACAAACCATCTATAGGAAAAATATTCATTAGATTAATCTAATACAGCACACTATCAGCTTTTATTGCCTAGAATAGTAACAGCAATGGCATTTCCATTTGGCACACAGAAATACATTAAAATGAACAAGAAACAACATGGAAGTGAAACATTTTGATATGGGAAAAAGAAAACAACTGCTGTTATATTGTATGGATAAATTAAGCATCTAATTTCAAAATCTTCAGATCACATAGAGATGTTTCACTGCATAAGGACATGGTAGAAAAGAAATGTTATAACAAAAATACTATTAGTCATTAGAATTAAAATTGCATCCTCTTTCTTAGCGTTTCAGACAGAAAAATAATGCCACTAGGCACTAGTTGCTTTCTAATATATTTCTTCCTAAAAATAGAACATTACACACTGCGGAACACTCTAATGGCTATGTATTATGCATATGCTTGATGAGATGGAGCATGTGGTATGGAAGCTAACTGGGAATACCTCCTTGTGTTTGACAGAAGTTGTGCCAGGGGAGGTCTAGATTGGGTATTAGGAAAAATTTCTTCACCGTTAAGCATCAGAACAGGCTGCCAATGGAAGCAGTGGTGTCACCATCCCTGGGGGTATTTAGAAGGAGTGTAGATGTGGCACTTGGAGACACAGTTTAGTCATGGACTTGGCAAAGTTGGCTTAATGGTTGGACCCAATGATTTTAAAGGTCTTTTCCAACATAAGCAATTCTACGGTGGTGCCATGCTGGGAACCAAACCAGCCATGGAGCTGGCCCAGCATGCAGGTTCTGAGGTGCTCTAAATCTGTAAAGCAGCACTCATTTCCTGTTCTGTACAACAGCATTTAGTATAGAAGATCTCTAAATGACACCTACATTGAAAACTGTAGAGAAACCCTCAGCTAAGATCATGGATGACAGCAGAGGCAGAATTTGGGGGGGGGAACACCTTTAAAATACATTATAGTTCTGGTTTAGACTCAATCCTAAATAAATATCTCTTAGTGATTCAATAGCATATTAAGGACCCCAGACAGACCATGTCCACTGACACCCTGTGGCTGAAAAGGGCATGGGAAGTACCAGCAAACATTCAGATTTCAATGAACAGCAGAAATGTTCAGACAATACAACGTGAAGAATCCATCACAAAATACTGTTTCATGACTGTTTTTAGCATCACTCCTTAAAGCTCTTTGTTGACATTATTGCTAAAGAGTTCCAAAAGACTTTTTGCTACAAGATTTCCTATTAACTTCAGTGGGAGCACAGCCCCCCTAACATCCAAAACGGATGTTATAGAGCAATGGGGATAATATAGATGTTGAGCATTTGTGTAAAGGTTCCCACATAATGATGAGGAAAACAAAAAAATGTCACTATGCCAAATAATATTCCATTTCTGTTGCTCCATTCACTGTCAACACAGTACAAATTTTATTCTCTGCAATTCATTCAAAGCACCAGCCACTACTGCAAAGTGACTGAAGGCACTGATGTAGGAATGTTAAAGGCCACCTGGTGTAAATATTTGTTTAAAGTCGTATAATGTACACTGTTCCTTTAAAATAGCTTGATACAGAATCAGATTTGGATGCCTGCAATAACATGCCTGCTGTATAGAATAAAGTAAAATAAAAGAGGACTTTTATTCACTGACTCCAACAATTTCCTGACATGGTGCCTTATGATTGATGATTCTTAATATAGTGTGCAAGACAGCCAAAAGTCATTTAAGAACATGTGCTGTTTGTCTCAAAAACAAATGTAAGGGAATACTAGTTAAAGCTGCACTGTCCAAAACTCAACTAAGCAGTTTAAATCCATTTTTCTTGGAGGATTTTCAGGAAGATTGGACTGCATGCAAAACAGAACTGATTTATTCCTACTATCTACTGCAAAAGAGCAACTTGTCTCCAGTACACCTTGTCTAGAAATTAAGCCCCTTTATCCTATCATTAATCAGGTATCAATGTCCCTATTTAGAAGCCCTACATATAGTAAAATCTGGAAGTATGTGAGCTTTGGATTTTTGAAATTATATTAAAGGGGAGCAAACAACATGTCAAGTCTGCTGTTCTCAAAGACAAGAGAAGACCAACTTTCATAGGTCACAAGAAAATCAAACCCACAGCAAAACACATCCCAGTTTAGACAAGAATTTTTTCAAATCTTGGTACTTCATTCATAAATGAATGAAGGATTTGAGATGCAAAGATGTGTTTAAGTCTGTATCTCAGCTTCCCTTAGCTTTGAACCCACG
>VYZR01069029.1:13514-24072 GCA_013400675.1 Oxylabes madagascariensis
AATCTCTCAGTTCATATGTGCAGGGAAAATTTAAGTAAATGACAAATGCCCATCCTACTGGACATGAGCCAGCCCAGGACTAAAGTGTGATTCTTGCAGTTAAGTTTCTTAAAAAGTACTGTAGTTCAAATGTTAAAAAGAACACAGTAAAATCTTAGATGAGTTGTTGTTTTTTGGGAAAAGCATGCTTGTGAAATACAGTGCTGATGAAACTGCATGGTAATTCTGTGGGAAAAACACTAGGAATTTCCTTAGTCCAAACTCCTTCTGAAAGCAGGGTCACTGAAGAAGTCAGATCAAGATTATCAGGGCTGTATCTATTTAACCTCCTTCAAAACTTCCAAGGATGTAGCCTACTCAGCCTCTCTCAGCAACCAGCTCCACAGCCTGACTGTTCTCACTGGGAAACATTTTCTCTTATATCCAGGCTGATGTCTGTCTCACTAAAGCACCTGCCCCATTCAGCAATGGATCCAAGTTTTTCTTTTTCATCCTTTTACTGCTAAGTAGCACAGAAACTTCTACTGTTTCCCTTGATATCCCTCACAAATATCAACTCCAGCTGAGCACTGCTTTTCTAACACCATGCCTACCCGCCCAGACAAAGTTCCTAAATCCCTCCTTCAAACCCTGTCTTGCTGTCCACCTTCTGAATTCTGCCTTTTGCTTTGTCCAGTCATCTCATGGCCGTGCCTAACCCTGGTTCCCCTCATTGTGCCTGAGAGGAGAAAGGGAAGTAGTCGGGAATAGGGGAAGGGGTCAGGGAGAAGGAATGGATTGCACAAGAAATCAGGAACAGCAAAAAACAAAGTTCCTCAAAGCAGAAAGAAATTCTCTGTCTTTTATATTCTGGGTATCTGACTTCATACTCTGGAGCCTGATTTCCTGAAATTCTGAGTATTCCAGCTGCAACTGAGCTCAATAGGACCTGAACTCTGCTTCAACAGATAAAACTGAACACATTGGAAAAATCTGGCCATAGGTGCCTCACATTGAAAAAAGAGAACTTTTTCTGTGAATCTGTAAAATAGGGCTAATATTATCTCTCATTCTCACAAGGGTCTTGTATAAATAAATGCATTCATTGCAAAGTGCTCAGATACTACAGGGATGAGCTCAATAGAAAAGCCCAGGAGGCAACTGAAAATTCTGTCTTTAGAGAAGGGTTTGAATAGTGTGCAGCAAATAAGGCTTGAGTCCTCTCATCTGTGTAATATGGAGTAAACAAGAGACTGAATAACTGCTGATTAAGTGAGCAGCATCCATCCTGCATGATGAATGAGGTATGGTCCTTTGGAAAAAATCTATATGCAACTGTGTCAATAAAAACTATGCCGTGATACATAGATGCAGTGGAGTGGACATTTATCTCCTGATAATCGTTGTAATTCTGACACTTCCTGATTTTTTGGTAAAGTGACTCTGCAATCTTAAAACTGTTCTTTCAACGTAATTTCTGCATGCACTTGTATTTATGTTTATTTAAAATATTGTGGTTTAATAGAGCTTCAAACCGGTCTATTCTTGGCATACAGACTTATTCCAATAATTTTGATAAATCAAGGAATACAGTCACAGTTTACATTTTCTATTTGTTGCACTAGTTCCTCCTAGTGTACATGAATCCTTCTAGCCTATCAGTGACTGAAAATTAGTTTCTTCTTGGGTTTAGTAGTTTCCATATTTAATCCATTGGATCAATAATTGCATTACAAATGTATGTGTTAAGTGTGTATCTGGTATAAAACAGGCAATCCCTGAATTACTTTGGGAAGCTGTATTCATGTTTGCATACACAGAAAAATCCTGGATGATGTGTTTGTCATAAACGCTTGTAATGAGAAAGGAAAATTGGGTTGTGGTTGCTAGAAGTAGTTTAAATAAATTGCTTCATTGCTATAGAAAAATTTCAAAAATAAGATGCTTTCTAAAGCAAGGTGTAGTACTGATCTCAGAAAGTAATTTTGCTTCTTTTAAGCTGAAAGAATTTTTTTTACTTCCATTCCAGTTTGGTCAGGCAGCTGCATTCAAAATGTGTCCTACTATAGAAATAGAGTAATTTTTGGGTTACTTGCAGTCTGGCTAGGCTTAATATTAGCTTTTGTTTGAAATGGCACTGTACTATCCTTGTACAACTTTCTGCTAAAAGACAACCCACTGCAGGGGATTTACCCATCCGTTCTTGGGGCAGCTGCTCTAAGCACCTTAGCCAGTTTGCAGCAAGACTTTTTACCCACCCCTATTCATAGCTGCCAAAATTAAGCGGCCATTGTTCTGTCGACCACTTGGGAACACAGCAAACACACTGCCATACCAGCAGGAGAGTTCACTACTGCATCTGAGAACTAGCATCAGGTTCCACCAAAACCCTTCCAGAAAGAATTCAAAAACCAACCCCTAATGTCTGCTGCTACTGCTGGTCATTACCATATCATTAAAGCAAATAAGTTTCTACAAGCAAAAGCAAAAGCAGGAAGGTAAAATATCTGAAGACACAAGCAATTGTCATCTACAAGAAGGGCTTTAAAGTTCATACCCAGTCAAGTCTAGCATGAAGAAGAGTAGATGGTATGTCAGCACCAGAAACAGCAGCAATATTTTGGGATTAACCTGGCTTTTCTGTAACCAACATAGTGCAGGGATTATCAGCTTTCAAGATTTTGTTTTCCTTCCTGTGCTTTAGTGTCACACAATTTCACAGCAGCTACATATGACAGACAGTGCTGCTATTCCTCTTTTGGATTTTATACTGGAATTTTATTGGAAAACTCAAGAAAGAGCTGAAGATGGTTGTCACCTAGGACAATGGCTTAAGCTTTCCACACCATCCTTGTCCATCAGACCAAGAACTTGTGCAGGAACATGGAGGAAAGAAACATTACATTGATGGGGGAACAAGTATATTAATATTTTGCTGTCCTGTCAGTTTTGTTCCTTGGGAGGTTTCAAGGATCTTGCCAAACAGTTACTGTCAGATTGAAGTCCTGCTGCTGAAGTGATCTCTACTCCCTCATTGTCCACTCTGTCACCTCCTGAGAGCTGCTGTTCCTGTAGCTGAGGTGATTGGGTGACTTTTGAGCCACCTCTTGACCATCACATTGTGCAGGGCTGTACGTTGCCATGAATCAAAACAGATTAAAATCTCCTTTAATAAGCCTGGAAGTTAACTGAATGGATTTAGGAGAAGCCTCACAGTCCATATTGTGGGGGCAGACGTTTCCCAGAAAAGGGTAAGACAGAAGCTAGAGGGGGAAACTGCCTGCCACAGTTCAATCTGCTTCTGAATGTACATCAAAGTCTTCAGTGGAATATGATGAAAACATTAAAAAAATATGAGGAACCTACACAGAATAATAAGATTCATGTGATAACTCAAGACTAATATAACCTAACCTACAAGATCCCATCCCTTCCAAGAACTATGTCACTTTTCCCAGTGACACAAATCACATAAGAAATCATTGCTTTTGTGAGCAAGGAAATGTCATTTAAGAATTTAGCCTGTTGAGGGGAGCTTCCTAGGGACTGGTAGAAATTAAAATGAGGATAAAAGCATTGAAAGATTTTGTTTCATTAAAACTACAATTGATACTGGATAGTAGTATAAATATTCATTTCCAATTTAAAAAATAGAAATTTCAACAACAAACAAGGCACAAAAAAAGGAAGTGAACCAACCCTAGATAACAGCTCTACTCAGTCCCTTATCTTTAGTCTGAATAAACGTGCAGAAAAGGAGAAGAAATGTTTAAGCTAATAGGAGACAATTATAGCAGTCAAGCATTTTCACACCCACCTTTCATTCCCTTCCTGATATGTATTTGCCACCCAGACAATAGCAGGCAAGATATGCCATCCATTGTTTCAGTAATGTTAAAGGTGGGTGGAACTGTGGCTGCTTGCATGATCCCATGACAGAGAAAAATTCCCTGTCACTACAGTGTGCTGGAAACTTTATATCTGACAACCCGGCGTGTGCCATCCCTTCCTGCAGCCTCTCCCAGCTGGGCGAAGTGGGCTCCCTCTAGGGCAGCATTGCAATTTGGACAGAAGACAAGGCTCTCTCAGGGGCTTGTGGATGTGTTTCCAAGGTCAAATCCGCTCCTGCTGCCAGGCCAAACTGCTCTCCTTCACGCTGGTTTGAAGCTTTCAGCATGAGACCTTTCTCTCCCAAACATAATCCAGAGATACGAAAATACTTTAAACTCTGCAGTCCTTTGCATGATCCAGGATCCCCTGGGCTTACTGAAAAGGGATGAGAATCTCCCAGCTGGAGCTTGCACATGCTCCAGACACCACACAGGGTTTGCTGTAATCTGTAATTATCACTAGTGCACCAACGCAACACCTGAGCCCTGACAACCCTTTAGGCACATCCCACTGCCTGGGCTGCAGCAAGAAGCACCTGCTTGCACTGCAAGGACAGCTTTGGAGGTCTGGGGACCACCGATGGACAGCCACATCCTCTGCTGCTGGGGCACCCAACCATTTGGGGAAGCAGTGCGCTGACCAGGCTGCACTATTGCTGAGCAGCCCCCCTGCCAGGAGCAGTCCTGCATGGCTTAGCAGAGGTGTTTGAGATATAGGCCATGGGAAACCTCTTGGTACTGTAAGGAAAGGCAGCAAATATCTGTAGAATAATGAATAGATGGTTTCAGCTTTGTTTTCTCAAGCTGTATATTCTCCTGCCCTATGAACTACAGGCAATGGAAAGTAATTGGTGACTACTAGATAGAGGTTTTTTAAAAATTTATATAGCTTAGAAAAACCTAAGTACTCCAATTGACATCTTACTCTAAAATAAGAAACATATACAGCTGTAGAATTTAATAGGGTTATTGGAATGGAAAATGGCACTTCTAGAAAATACATATCTTTGTTGTTGCCAGTCTGTAATACAAAACTGCATCTGGAACCCCTATTTTTGTGGCAATGTCTAAAAGGAAGTTTTATTTCTACAATAATGAGAGACAAAGCCATGTAGTTTGCAAGCTGCTTCATATTTTGCATTCCCTGCGCAGAGGTTGCTTTTAGAAGGCACTTCACCTATACCAAATGCTGCCACAGAGCAACAGCATAGTGGAAATTTTACATTCTCTGTCCCTTGCAGGACCTTTCTGGCTTCTCAGCACACAGTTCAGTAAGCAAAGATACAAACTAATAACAGAAGAGGAAATGCTTTTATTTATTTTTCCCTGATCTCTAAGGTGTCGGTGACACTCAGAACATACTTCCCAAATGAATAATTTCAGTCTTTATGGCTCATTCAATTTCAGTTTGCACACTGCATTTTATCCAGCTCGGGCTCTGTCAGTATAATGCAAAAGATAGCCATTCAAGATACTGGGTTTCTATTCTCCATATATGTAACATTGGCCAGAATTCAAGCCCAGAGACATAACAGAGGCTTTTGTGCAGATATTTTTGGCTGATATTAGGAACTGCTACAATAAAGGGGGATGGAAGCCACCTGCAGAAAACACACACAGAGACAAAAGCAGTTCTACTGGTCAAGGAATCCAGGATCAATGCTTTGCTTCATCTCTGGATATTATCAGAGCTATGCAGGAGCCAGAATTTCTGTCTCAGAGTCAGTCCAGGATTTTGAATCTTTCCACATTAGATCACAACAGAATGTTTATTTTCAGAAAATGGCAGAAAATCTTCCCTACAAATGTTTTTAATTAAAATGTTACTTTCTATTTTGACATTTGTCAGTTATCATTTTTCATTTAAAAGGAAAATTTGCAGTGAAAATCACTCCAAAATGGAGCCAAGGGGTTCCAGTCTGATCAGCTTGTCATTTCAAAACATTAGAGAAATGATGCCTTACAGAAAGTGAGAGGGTGGCTTCATTACTTTCCATTTTGTTCAAAGTGAAATATCATTATAATCAATATTTCCTGCAAAATGTCCCAGTTATAACAAGCTGATACTATCAAACATAAAGCTGCTTCCACCAAATGGTTTTGACCATATTTACTAAGAAATACTTATCTACATAGGAGGAATTCAGATACCTGATATCCTTTCTGTGCAATTGTTCTTGCTTCTGCCTCCCTCACCCTCATTTCTTACTAAAGCCTTAGAAGGAAACAAACTAGAAAAGCTGCAGGGAGGGGAAAAAGACCTAGCGGGAGAAGCAACAGCTGACACAAAAGAAGGAAATACCTTAGTAGGGACACCACTAAAGCCAGCAAGCTGTCCCTTGCATATTTCTCCCCAATGAGCTGGGGTGGCAAGTGTCTTGGAGGCATGAGCTGAGCTCATGAGCTGATCTGGAAAGCACAAGCTGAGCCAAACTAAGCTGAGCTGNCCCAATGAGCTGGGGTGGCAAGTGTCTTGGAGGCATGAGCTGAGCTCATGAGCTGATCTGGAAAGCACAAGCTGAGCCAAACTAAGCTGAGCTGAGTTTGTCATCTCCTTCATGCAGGCTATGTTCAAGAGCTCTGGAGCCAGTCTGGCTGAGCCCTGAACTTGGTTCAAATGAAATATTTAGTAGGAGAGTCAAGAGGATCATCTCTGCACCAGGCGCAGGCTCTGGCATTTAGCTCATCCCTGTGCTCGCTGTGCTCTGCCAGAAGTGGAAGCAGAGGCCCTGTGCTGATAACACATCCCCCAGGACATGCCCAGCCAGGCTCCTCGAGACATGGCAGGGAGGCCGTACCCTGGCAAGAGGCATCAGCACAGCTTTGAGCTCAACAAGGGCTCTCTCAGCTGCCCCGCAGTAATTCTGTATGGGATCAGTCCCTGATTCTCTCTTCCCAGCACCACCAGCAGCAATGCTGAAAGGGTCAGATGTTGAGAAAATGCTGCTTAAAATTGAAATGCAGGCTCAAGTCCTCACAAGAAGCATGGGGAAAAGAGGCACTATGAATGCCTTACAAAAGAGATGACATGCTGAAGTGATCCACCCACATATTTAGAACTGGAAAACTAATATAGGGAAAAAAAATGCAAAACATTAATTTTAGAAACAATTATTTACAGAATTTATGTCCTAGTGAAGCAAAAGACTGCCTTTCCTTCTGCCAATTTGTCACCTATACACTCCAATGCCCCTTTCCTGCCCCAGTCTGCACCCCTGTCCAGGCTGCTCTGAGGGGCTGGAGAGCTGAAAGGGCTAAAGGACAAACCCCAGCGCTTCTTTCCTTGCTCATGGTGCAAGCTCTGCCTGCCTCTGTGTCCAGTCATGTACATCTGGATGGAGGCTTAAGTCATGGCTGGATGGCAGTGAGTTTGTAGCTGCCTCCAGGCTTCTTTCCCCTTTCCCCTCCCCTCTTTTCCTCGCACTGCAGGAGGACTCCAGTGTGGCTCCTCTATGCAGAAACCTTTTTACACCCGCTGCAGTGAGGTGATGCCAGTTCAGTGATGCCCCTTGCTGCAGCAGTGCTTGTCGACAGCAGCGTGGCAGTCACAGTTTGACTCAGACCCTTATGATGTAATTGTTGTTTATGTTTTCAACTCCGTGAGTTGGTGCTGCTCTGTAGAGAACTTAGAGAAGTTCAGGGCAGACACAATTTTTTTCAACTGAAGATATTCCCACAGTCAGAATTCCAGGTTTGGCATTGCACTGCACAAAGGCAGTCTGACCTTAACTATCAATTCATGCCACAAGTGTATCAGCCTTTCAAAGCAAGGTCTCTCTGGTGTTTATTCAGACTATGCTTAGTGCTTCTTGGTAGGACAAGAAGAGTAAGGTGTCAGCAAAATGGAGAATCCAGTGCAATATTGTCTTTGGCTTTCTTTACTTTTAAATGAAATACTTCTGCTTTCTTTTTAAAACAAAACATGAGGATTGTTTCCTCCCTGTCTGGGTTTGTTTTGCAGTGTTTCAGCTCAGACTGGGACTTGTATGGTCTATTATTAATACAATTTATTAATAGGAGTTAATAATGAAAGCACAGATACTTTAGGGAATAAGATCACTGCAATTAAGATTAAGAGGAGCCTACACAAGAAAATGAAACCTTGCATTGCTTAAATAGTTTTAATAATAACTAGTGAGTTTCCACTCATTAAGATTAAGTAATCTGCATCAGAGATATGGTCAAAGAAAATATATTCAGAGATAAACTAAAGAATAAAACAGGGCAATGAATGGAGAATGAGGTCACACTTCTTTCCAAATATGCAAATAGATAAACATCGGAACAATAGATTTTCTTCTGTTCTGTTCACAAAGGTGCAGTTTCCTTATCTGAGATCATTGTGAGGCTAGTAAGAACATAAGACTCAATCCAAAATCTCCCAGAGACAAACAGTTTGGCCAGGCTGGCTTTATTGTAGTAGAACCCTTTGTATACATACACATTCACACAATATGTGTGTGCACATGTAAAACCAAATACACTTATTTTTCATTCTACTTGCTGTTCCCTTTATACTGAAATATAATTACACAGTTAGAAGAGTAGAAATGGGAAAACAGTAATTTCTTTCCTTTAACCTAATGGGATGTACTAGGTGTGTATGTATATGTATAAGGATGTTGTCTGTGTGACATGCAGAATTACTTCTAGATAACTATTTCAGTCTTCATGTAGCTTTCATGTGTCATCTTACCTGTGGTGATGATAAGCATGTCCATATTTCTTTGCAAATCTAACAGTACTTACTGCTGCCAGTAATTAAACGCTAGATAGAAAGAACATCCATCTCCTGCAGCTTTGAACATTCATTTTCCCCCTCTAATATATCTGCCTCTCTCACCAGTCCTACACAGAACAAGCCTACAAGTAGAAAAAGTAATGATCCTATTCCAAACATGCCAACCATCTACTGTGGTTTGGAAAGGAGGCTTGAAACCATGTTTTTGTGGGAGATCTTTGACAGAAGATTGCATTCCCAGGCTTTTCTTTTGGCTGTCAGTGCTTCAAAACCTGAACCATGTGCTGGCTGGTTGGAGATTTTGCTTTCCTTCCCATTTACTCTTCATTCCATGGTCCTCCTATTCAGAATAGAAAACTCCTTACAAGCTTTGTCCAAGTTTACTGCAGTCCTGGGTCTCCTTTCTTTTGGTTTGGAGGGGCATGGTTTAGATATTGAACCTGTACAGAAAAAAACTCCAGCAACATCACATAAGAAGGTTGCTGGTAGTGGCAGAAGGTTTTACAGCCTAGGTATTTCCATGATCTTAGAAAGATCCATCCCTTTCGATCCCTGCCAAGGGAGCAGAACTTTCTGCCCCAAGTAAAGAGCATGGAATTGCATGAGCATGCATGCTCAGCGCTTCTCGCAACTGAAGTCTAAGGTGCCTTATTTTTGCTAAAATCTTCTCAGGCAGAAGCAGAGCCTGCTCTGCATGACATGTACTTCAGGATAGCATCATTCACTGCTTCTGAGCATGGGGGAAAAAAGAACACTGGGAATGGCCTGGCCATTTGTAAATCCTATCTTCTATTACAGTTAGTTAGGAGAAGCTAGTTACAGCTTCTCCTCCACATGTAATGACGTGCAGGACCCAAGAAATGAAGACAAGGTGACATGAGCTTTGCTATGAGATGGACAAAGTTTCCAGGACCCATTTAGTCCTGAGGTCTGGACTACTACATCTCCACTGTATTTCCTCCTATGCCAGCTAGACCAAAGTCTGTGCAAGTGCACCTGCCCATTCTGGGGTCACTCCTTAAGTTACAACATATAAAATTCACAGAATCATGATCCCAAGTTTCCCATATGGTTTAATGAGATGGGACAAATGGTCCCCTCATTATACCCCTTCCATGCCTAGTTTACTTTAGAAATGTTTCATAGCGCATATTAAATTCATTCAGAGCCTGGAAAAGCATAATAAACAACCAGACAGCAAACTTGTGGTACCCTTTTAAAACTGTGTTTAAATCTACGCTGCCATCCAGATGCTAAAGGCAGGATTATTATCCACCCTTCTGCCTCCCTCATTACACTAGCTTTCCTAACAAGAGCAAGGAATCAAAGGAAGCTACAACACAAAACAGCATGTCAAGCTTTTCAAAACAGAAAAAAGTTATCAGGGCTTTCAGATTGTCATTATATTTTACCACCATTAATTAAACCTCTTTCAGAGACAGATATATTTTATCATCCAAATTCTTTAATGAAGAGTTAAAATTCACAGATTGTGCTAGTATCAGGGACTGGAATGGGAACTTATGACTCTGTGTCTCTTTGACAAAAGCTAATTCATAGGAGTCATCTGTGTGGAAAAATAACTGCAATAGTATTCATAAAACATACTGTCTATGAAGAAACTCATGGCAAATGTAGCCTGAATAAGTTTTCACCACTGCTGTTTTCTTAGAAAGATACATCATTCCTTGAGAGGTACAGGTGGTAAGTGATGCTGAGAGTTGCAGTGCAAATGCACAGTGACTGGGTACCAACAGTTCTAACAAAATACTTTCCCCAGAAAAAAGAGAAGTTGTCATCCAGAAACACACAGTCAGTATAGACATGAAAAAATTGGTTTAATGAGGAAATCAGTGTCAGTAGAAAACAGTGATAAAAAATGAGCAAAAACATAAATACAAATATGGAAAATGTGTATTACATCATTCTGCGTTACTGAAATAATGAT
>VYZR01069032.1:5016-15513 GCA_013400675.1 Oxylabes madagascariensis
CTGCCATGTCTGATTGTCTGCCATTTCCACACATTCAGTGTGGAAATGTCTGAATATGTCTTACTCAACTGCTATAGATTTTGTGGGAATTTTATTCTTAGCTAACTCTGCTGCAGAGGAGAAGCAGAGCACTGGACACTGCTGCTTGATGGGAGATGGCAGCTTCCAGCTCAGGAGTGATACTTTTCATCTGTTCTTATAGCCATTTCAGCTTGGCTGTTCAAAACCTTTTGATGAAATCCACACCATGGAAAGCATGTTAGAAGAAAACCACTGCACTTGTTTTTTCTCATCTCCCACTTAAATCAGGCTTCCATTTGCCTTTGCTGCTAACAATTGGTTGGACTTCCCCACCAGAGAAATAAAGCAGAGGCCCTCTCGAAGCTATTTGCATCTTTGTAGGCACTGGTGGCTGGGAATAATGTCCTGGAATACACTTACAGCCCTAGGTCCAAGATGTTCTCATGTGCTGGATGTCCTGGGCTTATTTTTGGTTGGAGACTCATTCAATAAGATGTCCTTTGCTTCAAGAGAATTAATTCTCATTCCTCACCCTGCACCTCCTCCTGAGATCTAGCCATGCTATTTTGGCTGTAAAAAGGAAGCAGTTGAGTGGAGCAATTTTGGGCAAAGGACCCTTTGTGGAGTTCCATGAAACTTTTTAAAGTGAGGCTTTTAAAGTGATGTCTTCACTGCCTTAATGATACTTTCAGCTTTATATGCTTGTAGGTCTCCCTTTTTTGGGGATTGCAAGCTGGATGGATAGCAGTGAACTCCTCAATAACTCTCCTTGCATTTCAGCCGGGGTGTTTGGAAGTCCAAGGATTCTTTCCTTCCCATGAACTCAACATGACTAACTGGGAAGGATGGGGCTGTGCACCAGAACCTTTCTGTATGTGTTAGAGTGGCCGCAGAGCCACCACCTGAGACCAGGGGGCAGTGGCCACACCAGTATCTGCTAAGAGACAGCTCCAACGCACAGACCTTTGCAGGAGAAACAGTTTGCCCAAAGCCATGCAGATGAGGCCACCTCACCCCTGCAGGCCCCTGCTGCCACTGTCAGGATGATATAAATAAAACTTCACAACTTCTAAATATCCCATTATGAATGTTAAAGTTCCTAGTTATGTGCTACATGTTCTATTAATCGTTGTGTTAAAAAGCATTGAACTGTTTGTACTAGACCTCTACCCCAAATACTAGTTTCTCATCCCCGGAGTTACGTGTGTTACATGTTCTTTCCCCTAAAACCCTGGAACCCCTTACCTTTCTTTGGGCAAAGCCTCCGCCTGCTCCCAGCCTGCCTGTCAAACTGCAGACCCCGCCCAGTATGGTAATTAAACAGACTCCCAGAGGACTTTGCCCTAAGCAGAAGCACAACTAACACATAACATCCCCCAAAAACAACCGGCCAACACCGAATCTAGACTTATGGGAGACACTACTGTACAAACAAGACCTCAGGCGGCCTATGGCTAATTTGCCTGCTCTTGCCATAACCTAAGGGAACGTAGAAAAGAGGACACCCTTAGACAACACAAGCCAACACGAGTTCCTGCATACTCCCGTGAGGGTGAACTCTCGGCTCTGCAGCGTGCAGCAGAAACGATGTGAATCTCCTTCTCGGTGGATCAGTGGTGGTGTAGGCCATCCCTAGAGCTACCCCTTTTCAATAAAAGCATAAAAAAGGAGTTAATCTTGTCTCCTGCCCAGTTTTACTCATAACAAGTACACCTCCCTGAATTCCAGATGCAAATCCTCCAAACTCCCCTCTGTCAGTTTTTCTGCAGAGCAGCTCCAGGGCCTGGCCTCCTGTTTGTTTCCTGTGGAAATTCCTGAAAGTCTTCCGAGAGGTTAGCAAAATGTTGTCTTGAAGACCTGACAGCATACCAGGTAGGGAAAATCTTAGGAGATCAAACAGCCATCCTGCTGGCAGCTGCTTCTGAGAGCAGCCTCTAAAACCCAGCGTTGGTGACTCTGAACATGGCCCCTGGTCTTGCCTTGATCTCAGTCCAATGCCAGAATCACCACCTACTCCTAATCAAGACCCAGCATGAGTTGTGCAGAGCACCCCTCATCTGTATAGGGTGCTAATCATGGTGCACAGAAATTGTTAACACTTTAGAAGGACACCTTTCCCTGCTCCTTCTTCACTCTTGACATTAGATTAGTAATTCCCCTCAGGATTTCAGAATGTGAAAACTTGGATCAGTTCTAACACTCAAACATTGTAATATATTTTATGTCCTTATTTAGCGCACAGATCTATGTGCTCAGTTTTCAGACATACTGTCTATTCCTTGGCACAGCCTCTCTGTTTCGCAAGTACTCAGGCAGAGCAGCCCGTCAGCCAGAACCTGCCTCTTCTGTAGGCAACAGGATGATAAGGGGTAACAAATGTGTTTTTGGGATTGCCTGTGCTGCTGGTTACTCAGCAGATCCTGCTTGCAGGGGAAGGAGCAAATGAGCAAATATCAGAATAGAGGCGAGTGCTGCACCTTTTTATCCTGGGGTGAAGGTGGGGAAAAGCAAAGTCAAGTCATAACTCTAATCTGCTCTAGGCAGAGTAACAGAGTTGGTTCCTATTATGGGCCATTATCAACACCTTCCTACACATGCATGTAATTAACACTGATTGGTCCTGAAGAGTCATTAATTTTGGTGTCCTCCTGTCCCATTCTCAAGCAAGACAAATCCTTACTGGCAGAAATTGTGAGTTCCTCTTGACCCTCCCACTCGGTCACTGGAATTGCTGATGCAGATAAGGAAGAGTAGTGCTCATACCACTTCTCCCACTGGGACTTTCACTGAAAAGCTTCCCTCCATGCTTGAGGCTGTTCCCATAACAGATCCCTTTGTTGTATTTAGAAGCTTCCACATTTTGATTTTATTGCCTGTGGTGTTAGGAGCCCATAATCACATTTTTAAAATAAAAGGGAAGTTTTAGAGTGATGCTGTGCCCTCATTAGTACAGCATCAATGGTTTCCAGTCTTTCTCTTTCCTTGTTTATCTTGCAGCCCTCAAAGAGTCATCCGGGTTTCCTGAGCAGCCAGTCTGATGCCCAAAGATACACCAGAGGAACAGGTCCTCTCTGCTGCTTTTTCCCTGCTTCTAAAGAGGACTCTCTGCTGCTGGCCTTCAACACAAGGAAATCTTATTTCCTCCAGCCGGATGAGCAAATAGGAAAGTCAGAACACTGGCCTCTTCCTCTCTGCTTCCTACAACAACATTGCTTTCTTTTTGAGGCCCACAGGTCCATCCTTGCTCCTGAGAATGAGCCTTTATCACTTTGAGCCTGCAAATGTCAAGTCTGAGCATTGTTCAAATAATGTCTCTGTGTCCCTTTGCCCTGCTTCCACCCACCCTTTTGCCTCTGTCCTCCTCCATGTTTGCCTCATTTCCTTTTCCAGCACCAGGCACCTATTAAACTGGAGGAGAAAAGAAAAAGAAATGTCGTGTAAAATAGGCAGAGAGGCGGGTCATAACAACTGAAAAAGCAGTTAAGTAGCACAGCCGCACTCTTATGGGGCTTTTCTCTTCCTAGCACTGTGATTTTTCAGTGCAGTCAGGTTATAAATTTGCTATTTAATCTGCCGTGTTCGTGGCAGTGTAAGCAATCAACAAATTAGCACCATTTAATTTATTTTCATTGTATCTCTTGGGCACCACCCTACTCTCAGAAGAGAGAGCTAGCTTTTCTTTTTTTTCCTCTTGTTTTCTTTTTTCTTTTAATAACCTTGAACTACTCTAAGGACTACAGCAGTGCTGCATCTGGCAGTGTGTCACACAGACCACACAGGGAGAAGAGGTCAGTGTGAGGCAAGCACCAAAATTCTTGCACAGCCTCAGCTCAGGCCAATTGGGAAATGCATTGGCAGAAATCAATCCTCCCCTATCTCATTCTGAGCCTCCAACTCCTGTGCCTGTGGAGCTCATGTGACTCTCCCCAGCCCCTCTGGCAGGGAAGGGGCTCCTTGCCCTGACAAGCAGGATGACTGGTGTTATAAATGACCAGGGCAAGAGACGATGTTAACTCCCTTAATGCCTTTATTAATCAAGGGGTGGGTCTAGGGATGGCCTACACCGCCTCTCCGCTGCTCCCAATACAGTCAAGGAGGAGGTTCCGCCGATCCTGGCTGACTGAAGTGCAGTGCAGGCGGAGTCGCACCTTCCGTCCTCGCGAGAACATAGCAAAGCTTGTCCGCCTCATTTCAGTCCAGGGTGTCTTTCTCTTGGCTCGTTTTTGCGGTCATGGTGAGGTAGCAGGAGTTGTCCACAGATGTCCTACAGCTCTGCCTGCATGATGTTGTCATCCATAAGTCCAGATTTGGTGTAGATTTGTGTGGATTTGGGGTTTTTGATGGAAATCCTACTTCCGGCTGTCGCAAGGCCTCATGGTTGTCTAGGCAATTTCCATATGGGTGGCAGTCTTGGTATGACGGACAGGCGGAGGATGATCACAAAGCAGGAAGTGGAGCAGGCGGTGAGTAGACTGGGAGCAGCAGAGGCTTAACCTGAGGAAAGGTAAGGGGCTTTGGGGTTTTCAGGGGAAAGAACTTGTAATTAATAACTGGGATTACANGTGAGTAGACTGGGAGCAGCAGAGGCATAACTTGAGGACAACTAGGGGGTTTTGGGGTTTCCAGAGGGTAGAACTGGCAACTGGGGAAACAAGGAACTGGGACTGGGGTTACAAATAGTTTAGGGGCATGGATAACTAGGACTGGGGTGCAAACTTGAGCATAAACAGTTTAAGATGGCAGCACATTCAACACTCGGAATACAACAATTAATAACATTATAACTGTTACTCTTAAAACACTTCGATAATGAGGAGTCTTTTGGATCTTATCCACCTCAGCTGGAATGGGTGTCCTTCCCTGAGGCATCAGGCAGCTCTGTGCTGGAAGCGGCTGTTGCAGCCTGAGCTAGCAGGTTGCCTCTTCACAGCCAGATCTGGCAGCTCAAAAGTTCGTAGGAGGCCTGTCCACCACCTCCAGAGGGGAAGACATCAGTCAGCAAGCCCCATGCAAAAAATGATGAGCACCAGTTGCTGCAGAAGGGTGCCCCAGTAGGTCCTGACTAGAATTATGCCAGCTTACCTTTTTGTTCTCTGTCTTTGGTGCCTCACTGTGGAAATGGTCTGACCTTTATCAGTTTCCCTGTTTAAATGGATCAAAGTAATTTCTTTCTGTTTGTAGCAGAATAGTTCTCATTTTCAAGTCTATAACAAAGTTCCTCCAAGGATTTTGGCTTATCTTCTGCCAATGTTGGACATTTTGTTGATTTTAGACATGTCCAAGGGTTCCTTCTTCAATTGGTGATTGACACTGGCCAAACCAAGACAAAAACACAGGCTTTGTCATTGAACTGTACAGTGGAGTGATCAGCAGTGTGGTAAAAATTTACTTCCCTGGGTTACCTTCTTTATTTGTAATTAAGATGATCTTACCCTGGTGGATGACATTTGGCAAGTCACTTCACCTGCCTTGTCCCCTCTTAAACTGTATTAACTCCTTCTCTCTATTTTTTTTTGCCCTCAGGTGTGCAAAGCAGCTGGTGTGCTTTGGTCTGTGGTTGCCTAAACCTGATTTCCACCTTGCCTTCAAATAGTGAGAATCTAGAAATGAAAATATTCAGGCAGGATCAGGACATGACCACAAAGTACAAATCTGTTACTTTGCCTGTGTAGTTTGTATTTTCACCACCCTGCTCTGTGCAGCAGATCTGCCAGGACTTTCTTACTAAAAAATAAGTGAAGTGGGTACATTTTTGGAGTCAATGATTGGGTCAGATGGGAATTTGTTAAAGCATTCAGAAATAAATTATTAAAGGTGCAGCACTCCAGAGAAAGAGTTTGATTTTGTTGTTTTCAAATGGGTTGTATCCTTGGCTTAGTGCAAAGAGCAGTAGAAAATTATTTGTTTTGGGATCCTAGCATAGATGTTTGCCAAAGAGGCTCAGCTGTCATAGCAGTCCTGCAAAATGTATCCAGGAGCTAAGGACTCTGGTGTCAGAGTGGCTTGGTGGGGACATGGCACATGGCAGGGAGCAAAGGGGCTCAACTAACAAAATAGTTAAACTTTCATAAAGCAGAAGTTATGAGATGAGTCATTCTGCTCTGGAGGGGAAAAAAGAAATATAATCTTCTTGAAAGAATGGCTGAAAGGATATAGCATCATTAAAATGTGTCACATTTAATTTCTGTGTAGGTGGGATGGTCCACCAACAATCTGCTGAAACTGTATCTTGCACTTACCTGGAGCAGATAAGCTCTTGCCTCTGCCCTTTTTATTGTCTTGTTTTTGTTTTTGTTTTGCCCTTTTTTTTAATATTTCACCATAAAACAAGGTGAGTTACTTAGCTAGAGATCAGTGCTGGGACTCGATCGGTGTGCTACTGTCAGACAACCTTTCTTTCGACTCTAAAAACCAGGGACTTTTATTTTATTTTTAACCTCACAAGTCCTGGCACTGTGGAGCCCTGACCCAACTTGTGGTTTCAGATGTTACTACTACAGAAGTACTGCCACTGGGTTTTGTTTGTTTTTGTCTTTGTGTTTAAATCTTCTGGTTCAGCGCAGACAGAGGATACTTGCATCCTGTCCTCTTGCATCAGGATCATTCAGCTGTATTAGGGAAAAATGGATCTCTTTAGCCCAAGTTATCAAAGTGGGAGCTTTGAAGTGGGTTTGAGAGAGAAGTCTCAGCCCAGCATGAAACAGGGCAGCAAGAGTTAAAAGGGTAATTTTTTTTCAAAGACTAAAATGTGGAGTTTATGCTGTCCTGTTTTTTTTTTTTCCTCCACTGGCAGAGGGTCTATGCTGTAAGCTATCACATTTTCCACAGTGTCTGACTGCATGGGATAGGACCATACCTTTCCCTCCACTTAAACCCAAAAAAAAGTTTGGCAAAGTACAAGTGCAACAAAAACATAGGAGCAACTGCATGTAGATGAAGAAAACACTGCACTTCAGTGGGTTGCAGAATCAAAATAGCCTCTTTTGTACCCTAGGAAGGGTAAAGAATCAGCTTTCTTCTCCTTTCTCTCCCTTCTGTGTGCTTGTCTTTGTGATGCATATTCTTATGCCTGTTGTTAAGAAAAATCCAGCAAAACCGAGTCACTGGGCAGGCATGCACCAGCAGCCCCCATTTCTAAATCTCACATTCTCTCTTTAGCAGCTGTTTCTGCTGTAGATATTAAAGTTCTGCTGCATGAGCCATGAAAGGTAAGCACTCTTTTTCATGGGAGGTGTGTTTCACCAGTTTGTGAGGCTTTCATCTCCTCAGAATGTGGAATTTCTGGTGGTGTGGTGGGAATGCTAAAGGCTTGTCTAGACTGAGAAACAAGGTGTACAATGTTAGTGCACTGAAACATATGTCTTCCAAATTGCATCTTTCAATGCATACAACAGCTGGGAGAACTTCCTGTGTTGCTAAATTCTTTAATTGCAATTCCTGGGATATCAGGGACTCACTTAAAAGTCACTAGATTCAGAATCATTTTGGTTGGAAAAGAACTTCAAGATCAGTGAGTCCAACCATTAACCCAGCATTGCCAAGCCCAACACTAAACCATGTCCCCAGGTGCCATATCTACACATCTCCAAGGATGACGACTCTATCACCTCCCTGGACAGTCTGTTCCAACGCTTCACAGGCCTTTCTGGGAGGAAATTTTTCCTTACATCCAATCTAAATCTCCCTTGGTGCAACTTGAGGCTTTTTGCTCTCCTCCTGTCCCTGTTCCCTGGGAGCAGAGCGCAACGCCCCCGCTGTCCCCTCCTGTCAGGGAGTTGTGCAGAGCCACAGGTTGCACCCTGAGCCTCCTTTTCTCCACGCTGAGCCCCTTTCCCAGCTCCCTCAACCGCTCCTGGGGCTCCGGACCCTTCCCCAGCTCCGTTCCCTTCTCTGGACACGCTCCAGCCCCTCAATTCCCTGTCGTAGGGGGCCCAGAACTGGACACAGCACTCGAGGTGTGGCCTCAGCAGTGCCAGCACAGGGACGGTCACTGCCCCGCTCCTGCTGCCGCACCACGGCTGGGACAGCCCAGGGGCCATCGGCCTTCTTGGCCACCTGGGCACCCCTGGGCTCGTGTTCAGCCCCTATTGACAAACCACCCCTCAGAAAGCCCATAAAAATGCCAAAATGCAGACAGGAAAGTTTGAGGCACACTTGGGTCATTTTATTTTCCAAGCCACTTGTGAGCTCCTTGGAGACCATGAGCTGTTCTCTAGTCACAGCTACTAGATAAATTGGTGTGGTTAATGCTGAGTGGAGGTAATACTGGAGATCAAGAAGTTCCCACCACACCTGCTCTGTTTGTTATTGATGGTAGGCCTGAACACAAGCCAGCTCCCAGCTTCCTCACTTGCTAGGCTGAGCAGAATGCATACCATTTTTAACCTGTTTTTAAAAAGTAAAATAAAAATCGGAGTTTCAGACATTTGCCTGCTTTGCATGACATGCTGAAGCAGAGATGGAACTGCTTATTTGGTGGAGCTGTGTTTAGCCCAGCATCAGGCAGGCAGCTGCAACGTGCTAGAACTCACCCCTGCCCTGCACACTTCACAGCCAGCTCCCTAAAGAGTGCTGAAGTTCAGGCAGACCTGGTGGAAAGTATGGAGATGGCTTTCCACCATCTGAAAGGCCTGGGAAACAGGGAGCCACAACTGATGAGGGTCCAGCAGAACCAGGGAGGAGGTGGCAATGGTTTGCTGCTGTGGGAAGAGCAAGGAAAAGAAGGTAAGGTTGTAAGGTGTGCAAACAGGGTTTTCATGTACAACACACCCAGAGCAATTCCCTTCTCTGCACGGCAGCTGTGTCCCATTTTGGAAATAATTTCCAGTCCATTGTGGGAATAGTAAGAAGTCTGGAAAGTGTCAGACTGGGAGAAAGATTGCGAAGTGATTCAAGATGAACATGACAGACAATTTCAAATACTTATGAAGGAGAGGTGGAAAAGGAATGGCAATGTTTCTTTGTTGTTTGTTTTCTGGAAAACAACCTAGGCAAAAGAACATCAGCTAAAAAAATACTCAGTCTTGCTGGCTCAAATCTGGTTTTGATTCTCAAAATGTCAATTTTAAAATTAAAACATCCTATTTTCTATGTGAAGTCACACAGTGTTCAGTTCTCATTCATACCAATGCAGAGTGAGGAGGCCTTCTTTTTGTTTCCTTTAACTGTTACAAAGCAAGTCTAAGTTTTCTTCAACTCTTCAAGGAAAATAAAAACCCCTTTTTTCCATGACATCCGTCCAGGCCCACTATAATTACAATATGAACTGGTTCTTTTCATTTTCATGTTTACTGTGTTAAGAATGTAATGAATTGCAGTCTGACTCCCCTATGGGAACAGGAAAGTATTATTGCAGTATGAAATAATTGATTTGTTGTTAATTAATGATAAGGTGGATTCAGGTCCACACAGTGCAAACCCTGGGGACAAACCACCAGGGAGCAGGTGATGGTGTCACTGTCACCTGCAGGAAGTGGCAGCTCCCCCAAGCCTTCCTTCCTCCACTTCCTCAGGGATTCTTACTCCCATTTTGAGGCTGGGAGTGGACACCATCCATCCTTGCTTCCTAAGCAAAATCTCTCACCTGTAATACAAGTGCTGGAGGAGTAATCCAGCAGCATCAGTGCCAGCAAAAAAGGAGGGCTTGGGGCAGTATATGTGTGCAAAAATCAGTGTTGTGCTACTTGGCTCTGCATTTTGCAAGACTAAAACTCCACACTTGCTTACTGATGGAAGATTCTCTTGGCTGTTTTGCAAAAGCAACACCACCACACACTGGTGGCTGGGGTTGTACTGAGACAGCACAGTAGCTGTGCACAGTGTCAGTGTGCTGACAACCACAGTGGGGAGCAAATGTGCCCAAGGGGCAGCATCTTCCCTGCAATAAGGTGAGGGATTTTTGTTAGGGATTGTTCTACAGAAAGCCAGCAAGTCATTTTCAAAGCCAGCCCGAATTCTCACCTGTAAACCAGTTCCCCCTCCTCATCTCATCCTGGTGCAGAGCAACAGAGACCCTCAGTGCTCATGAGGATTGCATAAACCTTGAAAGAATAGCCCACTAAAAGATTTGAGCCCGCTGTGGTGGGCTGACCTTGGCTGGCTCTCAGGAGCACACCAATATCCCCTGTAACGCTGTCTCCTCAAGTGAAGGGGGAAAATGAAGTGACAAAGGGGTCATGGGTTGAGTTAGGACAGGGAGAGATTACTCACAAATTGCCATCATGGTCGTAACAGACTCAGCTTGGGGGAATTAATTCAATTTATTGCCAAACAAACAAATTAATGTAATGAGAAATAAGAACAAACCAAAACCCACCTTCCTTGCCCTCTTCCCTTCCTTCAGCTTCACTCCAGATTTTCTCTACCTCCACCCCTGCAGGTGGCACAGGGGGATGGGAATGGGGCTTGTGGTTACGTCATCACACATTGCCTCTGCCACTCCTTTCTGTCGCACTGGTACCCTGCTGCACCTTGGGG
>VYZR01069033.1:991-17291 GCA_013400675.1 Oxylabes madagascariensis
ATGCTGTGCCTTTTTACAGAGGGTCTTAGGGTGGCAGAGCCATTCCTTGGAGTTAAAGTGTGATAAAAACTTTGAGAAAGAGAGGAAAACGCGTTTTTTGGAGTTTTTACCTCAGACTGGATTGGGCCTGAAGTGTGTCTTAACCGAGCCACTTGTGCTTGTGCTGTGCCTTTTCTTCTTGGGAGGGATTTCAGGTGGTAGAGCCGTTCCTTGGGGTTAAAATGGGGTAAAAAACATTTAGAAGGAGAGGACAACGGGTGTGTTGTAGGGTTTTTACCTTCAGAATGGATTAGGCCTAAGTGTCTCTCAGCTGAGCCACTTCTGCTTGTGCTGTGCCTTTGTTCCAAGGGGTTTTTGAGTGTTAGAGCTCTTCCTTGGGGTTAAAATGTGGTAAAAACATTTAGAAGGAGAGGACAACGGGTGTGTTGTAGGGTTTTTACCTTCAGAATGGATTAGGCCTAAGTGTCTCTCAGCTGAGCCACTTCTGCTTGTGCTGTGCCTTTGTTCCAAGGGGTTTTTGAGTGTTAGAGCTCTTCCTTGGGGTTAAAATGTGGTAAAAATATTGAGGAAGAGGAGAAAATGAGTGTGTTGTAGGGTTTTAATTCAGAATGGATAAGGCCTGAAGTGTCTCATAACTGAGCCACTTCTGCTCATGCCGTTGGTTTTTTTCAGAGGATTTTTGGGTGGTAGAGCCATGCCTTGGTGATAAAATGTGATAAAAACGTTAAGAAAGAAGGAAGTGGGTGTTTTAGGGTTTTTACCTCAGAATGGATAAGGCCTGAAGTGTCTCATAACTGAGCCACTTCTGCTCGTGTTGTGCCTTTTTTTCAGAGGGTTTTTGGGTGGCAGAGCCATGCCTTGGGGTTAAAATGGGGTAAAAAATATTGAGAAAGAGGAGAAAACGGGTATGTTTTAGGTTTTTACCTCAGAAAGGATCCAGTTTGTGGATTTTGAACCGAGTGACACAGCAGGAGGGAGCAGAATTATCTGTTGGTGGCATCTCATGGAGAAAAAAGTTGTTCTCCCTTATCTTTTAGCAGACATAGATACTGTTACCTTATCAAAATTGGAACGGTGTTTTAGTCAATAAATGGGTGTATTTTTAGTATCTGTTTTCAGGATTTGAAAGCTTGAACCTTGGGAAGCTGGTGCTGCTAAGAAACCAAACTGCTCTGTCGTAGTCCTGGTGCTGGTGATAAAGAAAGCACTGAAATGTTGTAATAATAATGTTGTAATAAAAAGGGAGCAGCACAAAGTCAAATAATTGGCATTGGAGCTTTCAGAAATGCCTGCCCTGGGCAATCATCAAACCTGCAGCTTTTGAAACACGTCAGCTGAGTAAGATGCCACCTGCTTTGTCAGAATATTCCCTGATTCTGGGTTTATTCACAGGGAGTTGTGGATGCTAAATGAATTCTGGCTGGCTCTGTTTCACAGGCTGCCCTGTGACAAAGCAGAGTTGTTAAAGATCAAGATCAAGGAGGTAATTTAAGTGATGAGTGAGGATGAGGTACATGAGATCCTCGTGGGTTGTAGCGACAGTTTGCTCTTCAGAAACCTGCGGGGTCATTTTTGGACTTAATTCTACAATTACGGATGTCCCTGAGCAGTGTCACTGTTTGACTGACCCAGGCCTGTGCTGCTGCTGGCCCAGGGCACCAAAAGGGCTTTATTTATGACATCCTAAATCTGTTTGAGGTGCTGGATGTTCCCAATCTTTGCTCTTCCCCAAGTTAAGACCAGGAGCTTTCGTGGCCCAGGACTCCTTTAGTTGCTGATTAAAATTCTTCACTTTTCTCACCAAACCCTCCAAACATTTCAGTCGTTCCAAAAGACTCTGAGGGTCTTTTCTAAGGACACTTCTGTCCTCCCAGGAGGACATGGAAGGGCTGAAGCATGTCCAGGGAAGGGTTTGCAGCACCAGGAGCGGCTGAGGGAGCTGGGAAAGGGGCTCAGCCTGGAGAAAAGGAGGCTCCAGTGGGAATTTTCCTCTTTGGAATTCCCTGACAGGAGGGGGACAGCCAGGTGGGGTCGGGATTTCTCCCAGGGAACAGGGACAGGATGAGAGGAAATGGCCTCAAGCTGTGCCAGGGCAGGTTCAGGTTGGATAGTGGGAACAATTCCTGCCTGGAAGGAGTTGTCCAGCCCTGGCACAGCTGCCCAGAGCAGAAGTGGAGTCCCCATCCCTGGACGGATTAAAAATCCCTGTGGATGTGGCACTGGGGGACACAGATCACTGGTGGCCTTGGCAGTGCTGGGCTCCATGATCCTGGGGCTCCTCTCAAACTGAAATAATTCTGTGATTCTAAGTTTGCAAATGTTTGCTGCTTTGTTTTTGTCTGGGGTTTTTCTGGGGTAGGCCGAGGGTGGATGAGCATCAGGGCCTTCCCCTGACCGTGCTGGATTTGGGTTTGGAGCACCACTTTTTTACGGGAATTGGAATCCAATCCATTACCAACAACAGCAATACGAACATTTGTATCATTTATTCCATCTTTGCTGTCAGGGATCACAAAATGATGGAACAATTTGGGTGGGAAGGGACCCTGAAGCCCACCCCATCCCACCCCCTGCCATGGGCAGGGGCTCCTTCCACTGGACCAAGTGGAAGCCCAACCTGGCCTTGGACACTTCCAGGGACGGAGCAGTGCTGGAATGTCCTGCAGGCAATTTTTTGAGCTGGTTTAGATCCTTCTTTCCTAAACATTTCCTGGCGATCGCTTCGCTTCAGCCTTTGAGCCTCTTCTTGCAGCTTCTGCTGCTTCCTGCACCTCTTCCTGCTCTTTTTTTTTTTTTTTTTACCTTTTTCGGTTCTCTGCTCCTCCAGAACGAGCGAACCAAAGAAGAGGTTTCCAGGTGTGATGTTCTCCGTGTGAGCCTCTCACCTGCTTTGCCGCCGGAGCTCCGTGCGCTCCTCCGGCGCTGCCTGGCTCCCGGCCATCCCCATCCCGGCTGGGGATTTGGGAAGCTGCCCCGGCGCTGGCTGTAAATAATTGAGTCTTTGATCTTCGGGTCTCTCAGCTGACGAGGCTTTTGTCTGGAGAGCAGAGTTTAATGGAGAGGCTTTGTTAACGGAGCTGTTTCGTGCCAGGGCTGCGCTGTTTTTTCTCTGAGGGAGAAAGCGCTCGAGACCCCGTGTCTGGCGGAGGAGTCGCTGCCTTTTAGGTCTAAAAAAAATGAGTTTATTTAAGAGGCAGGTTCTGATCTCAGGCTCTGTTTAAAGCAGCAGCGTTCTCCGCAGATTCACTCAAAAAGATTGGCCGGTGATTAAAATTAATTATCTCACCTTTATTTCTCCCGATTTCAGACAGTTCTGTAATCACTGACTTCACAGAATCTGTCTGCACAAATCTTTTAAGGCTTCTGTGGATCTTCATTTGCATGACTTAGCAGCTGCCTCGTTTGCATAATGAACCTCTGTGGTCAGCCTATTATTAAAATTGCCCCTCTCTCATCTCGTGCTGTTCTCTTGTCTTGATTCCTGATTATTCCTCGGATGATGCGGGGGATCCTCGGCGGTGCCGCGGTTACAAATGCCGAATAATTCTGTGTTCCAGGGAGGGAGGAGAAATATTCCAAGGGGTTTGTTGGTGCTTGAGAACATAAAATTCATCTCCTGTGGAGCCAGGCTGGGAGAGCTGGGGATGTTCACATGGAGAAAGGTCCAGGGAATCCTTGGAGCCGCTTCCCGGGCCTCAAGGGGCTCCAGGAGAGCTGGAATTTGGGAAAAGGGCTGGAGGGATGGGACACAGGAAATGGTTTCCCACTGGGATAGGGGAGCTTGGGGTGGGATCTGGGGAAGGAATTCCTGGCTGGGAGAGAGGGGAGGGGCTGGGCTGGAATTCCCAGAGAATCCTTGGATCCCTGGGAATGTCCAAGGACAGGTTGGAGCACCCTGGGATGGTGGAAGGTGTCGGGGTTGGAATGGGATGGGATTGAAGGTCCATGAATCCCACCCAAACCAGTCTGGAATCCCAGGATTCCATGGGATGGGAAGCCACCTGAGAAGACGGAACCCCTGGGTGCAGGAATTCCTTTTCCAGCAAGTTGGATCCTGCAGTTCGGGATAGCAGAAAAATTCCATGCCCATGGAAGGGATTGGAATGGGAAGAACTTTAAGGTCCCTGAAGGAGGGGAGGGAAGAATTCCCACCCCAAATCCTTCCCTTCCTGACCTTTTCCCAGCATGGGGATGAAGCCTCGGAAGGAAAAGTGGGATTTGCACAGGGAAAAGCTCCTCTCCAAATTTCGGGAAAAATCCTGACATAGTTGGGAAAGGGGAGCTTGGGGTGGGATCTTGGGAAGGAATTCCTGGCTGGGCTGGAATTCCCAGAGAATCCCTGGATCCCTGGGAGTGCCCAAGGAAAGGTTGGAGCACCCTGGGATCGTGGGAGGTGTCGGGGTTGGAATGGGATGGGATTGAAGGTCCATGAATCCCAACCATTCCATGATCCCACGATTCCATGGTCGTGGGTGGAGCTCTCAGCTTGGGTCCATCGAGTCTCTCCGGGTTTTCTCTATCCAATTAGTAAAGTTCCATCAGGAATTGTTCATCAAGCCATGACCATCTGTGTGTGGCTATCCTGAAGTCCCCTCCCTTCAGAGCTCTCCGTGTCCGCTTCCCAGGCTTTCCTGCTTGGAAAGAGGCAATTCCCTCTTCCTGCAGCNCGGGTCCATCGAGTCTCTCTGGGTTTCTCTATCCAATTCCTGCCTGGAAGGAGGCAATTCCCTCTTCCTGCAGCCACAGGATTCCTGCAGGATCTGTGGCTGGAGCTCTGCTTTTTGTAAAGATCCAGTGCTGGCAAATCCTCCGTGTCCGCTGCCACCATAAATCCCCTGGATCCTGTTCCTGAGCTCACAGGGACAGGCAGAAATGTGGAATATCCCTAAAATTCTGCAGGGGATTTGAGCCAGAGCAGATGTCTGACACCAGAAGAGAGCCCAGGACAAGGTTTCACCCCTTCCATGGATTTCCAAAGCAGGAAATGATTGTCATTGACCCCGCTGGTTTCTAATGGGATTCTGCTGTTTCTGCCCCTGGGCTTGTGTTTGAAATTGTGTTCAAACCCTCATTTCTCAGGGCTGGCAGCATCCATCCATCCATCCCGGGGCTGGGAGATCAGGGACAAATCCACCTTCCCTGCCGAACTGCCCGAGGATGGAAAAACGTCCGGCAGTTTTTCTAGGAACGGGGCAGGATTCTATTCTGAGCAGCACTGAAATCTCTGGAAAAAAAAAAATATTTCGGGCTGAAGTCACAGAATCATGAGCTTTCTGTATGATTCAGCCGCCAAATTACCCCTGACTGCATAAATAGTGGGAAATTGGATGGGAATAGGCAAATCATGTCCCAGCTGGATGCAGTTACGGCGTGGCTGCGGAGCTGGGCGGCTTTTTTTGGTAGCATAAGGCCACAAAAAGCTGGAGGAGAGCTGAGAATAAGGGTGGGGGATGATGCAAGAATTCCAATTCCAGAGCAGGGGTACGGGATCGGGACGGGATGAGCTTTTAAGGGCCCTTCCAACCCAAACCTTCCCGGGATTTTGGGAATAATGGACGAACAAGAGACAAAACTTGGAGCTCACTCCCTGATTCCTCCATGGCAGCATGACCTGAAATTTGGGAGATTCCTGGAGGGAATTCTGCTGGATTCTTGGCTCATCCAGAGAGCTGGAGAGGGACCGGGAGGGAAATGGCTTCTCACTGGGAAAGGGGAGGTTTGGGTGGGATATTGGGAAGGAATTCCTCCCTGTGAGGGTGGGGAGGCCCTGGAATGGAATTCTCAGGGAATCTGTGGCTGCCTCATCCCTGGAAGTGTCCAAGGCCAAGTTGGAGCCACCTGGGATAGCGGAAGGTGTCTGAAATCACCTTTAAGGTCCCTTCCAACCCAAACCATTCTGGAATTTTTGGGATTCCAAAGCTTTTCCCACTGGTGAAGGTGTTATTCCTAAGCACGCATCAGTTTTCCTGTGGGTTTTTTTTGTTCCCTGCTGTCTTGGATCTGACCATGCTTTAAACTAAGGCATCCTCACAATTTGGTTAAATAAACCCTTTAAATCCCTGCTTGTCCTGATGTAAATCCCTGTTTAGGAGATGCCCCTCATCCAGTGTTTCCTGCCCTTCCGAGCTCCCCGAGCTCTGTTTTACAGCTCACCCCTGGCGCTGGAAAATGTGGAAATGGAATATAAAACAGCGTCGGGTTGATATTTTTCTAACTAAAATATCAAATGTAATTTAGTTGTATAATGCAGCTTTGTGCTGGGTAATAATACCCAGTTCAGCTTTTGTGGGCACCCTGTGATAATTCCCTCCAGAAAATGGCAGGTTATGTAAATCCTCTAAAGCTTTTAATTCGTGTCCACTTCTGATATTTCTTGTCTTTGGCTTCTGAACCAATGAAATCCCTGCCTTTGGTAGCAGGATTTGAATGAAATAGACTTTTCCTTTTGCAAAGAGGAGAAAATGTTGAATATCCAAGTGAACCTTTCGAGTTCGCAGGCGGAGAAAAGACACAAAAAAAAAATCAAATTTCTCTTCCTTTCTTCTGTGAACGACGGTGATTTAATTATTTTCATCTCCCCTCTGTAGTTCTTACCCTGATTTTAGGTGTCAATAGGAGCGGGTACCCTTTGTCCCAAGTCATCTGAAGACTTTTTTTTTTTCCCCCCTCCTCTCTTTCGCTCCAATTTCTCTGATTTAATTTTTGCAAATCACGTCTTCCAAAGTGGGTGTTTGGGAGTCTGCTGTTAATGAATCACACTTTGGCAGTGTTTTCCCTGACGTGATAAACAATCGGTGCCGTTGGGCTGTCAGATTAGTGAGCCACAAACTTGGAAATGTTTTCGCGGAGTTTTTATTGTTTTCAGTTTTTTGGGTTGTTACAGATGCTTCTTTTGACAGCCCGTCCCCCAAATATCTCGGTCTTTATATAGATTTGAACAGTTTGAAGGGAGTTAATATTTTTTTAATGAGTCTGAGCCCACTTGGGGTATTTTTTTTTTGCTGGGTTTTTTGAAGGTTTGAAGGATTTTGATGGGTTTGGTTTTTTTTTGAGGGGCGAAATTGTGTTCCATGCTGCTCTGAGAGCTTTATTTCCATTTGGAAATTTCCAGCAATGGGATGATGAATCTTCACAGACTCCTAATAAAGAGCTGAACTTAGTCATCCTTTCGATTTGGCCGTGCAGGTTTGGGAACAACATCCCTCTCTCCCTCAAGGTGTCCCCTTTTTCAGCAGCATTTCCTCTCAACACCCAAAAATCATCATTTGGGGCCGTTAAAGAGACTGATGGCCCTGAAATATCCTGGTTTGGGACTTGTCCAGATTCTCTCTGCAGTTCCAGAAGAAACTCCCCCTCTTCCTGCTGTAAATTTGGGCTCCCGGGCTGCGGTTCTGTTACAAAACCACCTTAAAGTTCAGGAAAAAATGCTCCAAGGAATCGATTCCCTTGTGGAAAGGAATTTTCTCCTTGCTGGCGGTGGTGGGGATCGATGGTTCCCTTTTGTGAACTTCGGTTCGAGTTCTTTTTTTTTATTTTTTCCTTTTTCCCCTCTCTCGCAGGGCAGTGACTTCCCATTTGTCATCAGGAGCGGGGGGTTTTTTACCAGCTGGAGCAATTAGTCTTCGTTAGATCTCCAGTGATAAAGGGCACAAAAGGAGAAAAAAGTCCAAACAATCAATTCTTCTTTTTCGTTGGATTCCTTCAGCGAGGTTGGGAACCGCTCGCTCCCAAAGGGATTTTGTGGGATTTTTTTTTGTGGCGCATCTCCTTGTGAATCCCCTCCAGGCTGCCACAGACCCAAAACGACCCTCAGACTGTATTAATTACAGCCTCAATTAATTAACACAACCCAGATTGTATTAGTGTGGATTTTCGTGCATCGCCCCGCCAAAACACAGCGGGAATTTTAACCTTTTTTTAAGCTTTTAAAACCCCTCACCTGGAAGGCGACAGAAACTCTTCCCGAGCTCACTTTGACCCCAAAACCGGTGGATTTTAACCCGGGATGGGGTTCTGTCCCTGCAGGTACTCGGAGAGGAGCCTGACCAAGTGCGTGGGGATCACCATCGAGACGCGGCCGGATTACTGCCTGCGGCAGCACCTCAGCTCCATGCTCTCCTACGGCTGCACCCGCCTGGAGATCGGCGTCCAGAGCGTCTACGAGGACGTGGCCAGGGACACCAACAGGTCAGGGCGGGCACAATTCCAGGGAATCCCAGCTGGGGTGGGCCTCAGATCCCAGCCCGTTCCGACCCCGGCGCCTCCCAGGTTGATCCAGGCCCTGTCCGGCCTTTCCAGGGGCAGCCGTGGCTTCTCTGGGCCGGAATTCCAGAAATTCCTTCCCAAGATTCCACCCTTAAGCTCCCCTTTCCCAGCCGTGTCAGGGTTTTTCCCGAAATTTGGAGAGGAGCTTTTCCCTGTGCAAATCCCACTTCTCCCTCCGAGGCTTCATCCCCGTCCTGGGAAAAGGTCAGGAGGGGAAGGATTTGGGGTGGGAATTCTTCCCTCCCCTCCTTCAGGGACCTTAAAGGTCTTCCCATTCCAACCCCTTCCATGGGCATGGAATTTTTCCGCTATCCTGAACTGCAGGATNATCCAGGGACTCTCTGGGAATTCCAGCCCAGCCGGGAATTCCTTCCCAAGATCCCACCCCAAGCTCCCCTTTCCCTGTGGGAAGCCCTTCCCTGCCCCTCCAGCGCATTCCCAAATCCCAGCTCTCCTGGAGCCCCTTGAGGCTCGGGAAGCGGCTCCCAGGATTCCCTGGATCCTTCTGGAATCCTCTTTCCCCGGCTAGTTCCCATTCAGCAGAGAACATTGGAACATTCCATGTATTTCCTTGCTTTGGCAGCCACAGATCTGTCAGGATAAATTAAGGAGCCACAGCGGCTCCACGACGCCCTTTGGGCCGTTTTGGGGGCAGAAAATGGGATTTTGGGGGTTCCATTCCTCAGCAGGGGAAAACGGGATCGGGATGCTTCAGCTGGGACCTGGATCCTTTTCTTGTGTTGCACATCTGTTTTTTTAATGTGTTTGGAGTTTTTTTTCCTGCATTGTCCATCCCTTTTTTTTTTAATGTATCTCTTCTTCCCCTTTGCACTCTTCTTCTTTTTCAAATGTATTAAATTCTTTTACGCTCCTCTTTTTTAATGTGCCCATTCTTTTCCTGTGTTTCCCACCTCTTTTTTTTTTTTAAATACATTCATTCTTTCCCTGTGTCGAGCCCCTCTTTTCCAAATGGCACTGTCAATAAATTCCATTTTGGGAGGCAGAACGTGGCCCAGAGAGAGCCTGCAGTTCCTGTCCCACATAAATCACAAATGTGTCATTTTTTGGGGGGCGTTTTCCACCTTTTCCCCTCCTCCAGGTGCCCTTTTTGGGACAGGAGAGGTGACCCTGGCCAGGAATGCCCGTTGAGAGATTCCCCCAAGTCATTCCAGGCACACAGAACCCTTGGGGATCGGGAAAAGACATTTCCAGGAGGAAACGTGGTTCATTCCTTGCCATTTTGGCCTGAAGAACTATGATGCTCTGCAGGAAAATGTGGGATATTTTCTTCACCCCATCCCCCAAACAAACCAATCCGTATTTATTTCAAGCCTGATAATTCTGAGATTTTTTTTTTTTTAAAAAGCAGTTTTTCCCCTTGTTTTCCAACTCCTGGCGCTCGCTCCAGCTGTTCCTTCCAATTCCACATTCCAGTCGCCTCCCAGGGCTGTTTAATAACCACAATCACAGGTAATGACAGAGATCCTGGCTGGATGGGCAAAGCACTTTTTTGTCAATTCCCACCTCAAAGGCACCGAGGCAAAGCCGAAAACGTTGGGCATTTTCTTCTCAGAGACTCCGAGGAGGAATCCCAAAGGAATTGGGGGATCTGGATGTCACTGCTGTGGTCCCAAAACCCAAGAAAATCCATTTATCGGGGGTTTAAAGCTCCTGTCTCGAGGTGGTTTCCTCCTCTGGATGTCAGAGCGTTCCAGAGGGAAAGATCCACACAAGGAATGTGGCAGGATCTCACGCTTAGTCTGAATTATTACAATTGTCCATTTAACAATTAATTCCTCATCAGCTCCTAAAATCCATTTTTTTTTTCCCCCCACCTCAAATTCGATTTTTAAAGGCTCCTCCCAGAGCTCCTTGCAGAATTCCTAAAAGGGCTTTTCCACTTCTCCCGATTTTTGGAGCGTCCAAAAAAAAACCCCACTTTAGGGAAAAGGCAATTCAAGTTTTTTTTTCCCCCTTTTGGAACGACCTCGTTTTGCTTCTGTTCTTTGCTTTTCCGTGTGGGGGTTGTGTTTTGGGCTGGGAACTTTTTAATATTTCGCTGGTAGCGAAATGTCAGATTACAAGCAATTAGGGTAACTGTTTGGAAATTACTTTCTATTATGTTCCATAAGTCATTAGTGAGGTTTCTGAGCGCTTTCGGTGGCTGTGAGGCAGAAAAATATTCAAGAACGGAGCAAGGCATCGAATAATCAAGTTATTGATGCAGCTCAGATTCCGCTTCTAATAAGAAAATAATTTTTATTTATGAAGCAAAGCTCCCGTTCGCTCCCCTCAGGCTACTCAAGGTTCTTGAGTGATGCTGTCCTTGAACCGTCTCAGAAAAGCACTGCGAAACTCCTGAAAAAAAAAAAAATCATAAATAAAACCGGGTTTAAAGCTGCACGGAGGGGTTGAATCCTCTGGCAGAGAGGGAGGAAAAGATCCTTTAAAAAACAAAACAAAAAAAAAAATTGGGAAGCAGCTGGTTTGGTTTCTGTGAGGGTCAGAATCGAGGGTAAATGAACACAGGGGTGCCCAAAGGGATTCCTCCCTTTTTTTGATCCGGAGGGATTTGTTCGGAGGAGAGAAAAAAAAAAAAAAATCACCTGCAGAGCTTGTCTGGGTGCCAGGAATTCCAGGAGTTGGGAGGAAAACAGGGAAGGGAGGGGATAGAAGTGCCCGGGAATGTCCAGGAGTGTGGGAGAGAGCCAGGATTTTGTGGGAAGATCGTTCTGCTGTGGTGGGAGTCTCCTGATTGGAGCCATGGAGGTGGGAGGACAAAAGAATTTCCTCCAGAACTGTGGGAATTTCAGCCTTTTTTGGGCTCCAAATTCCCCCCAGGCTCCTGGAGATCCGGTCAGAGCTTGGGTTGGTGTCAGTGTGGAAGAATCCTCCTGGAATCCCAATCCAGCCCAGGTTTGGCACCTCCCAAAAGCTGGGGGAGTTCTGCGTTTCCCCAGAAGGAGTTTTTTGGGTGATTTTCAGCTTGGCTGCTTTTCCTTGCCCCCATCCCTTCTCCTTTCCTGCTGTTTTTATTCCCGGTTTATTCTGAGGGACACAGCCCGTCCCTGCAGCGTGTCCCTGTGCCGTGACACCGACCCGGATTTCCAAACTCTGGATTCCAGCAGCTCTCCCAAATTCCTCTCTGTGTCGGAAAACCTGGTCCAGTGGAATTAACAATTTCAAATATCTAACCCATTTTAGGCACAGTTTTACCTCCAAACTCAGCCTCCCAGGGGGATAATCCCAACCAAACATGGCAAAAACAGCTTTTCCTGCCTTTTCCTTCCTTTTCCTGCCTTTTCCTGCCTTTTCCTGCCCCTTTTTCCTGCCTTTTCCTGACCCTTTTTCCCTGTCTTCCTGGGGGTCACACTGTCAAGGCCGTGTGCTCCTTTCCCATGGAATGAGCAATTTCAAATATTTATCAAACCCCGTTTAGGCGCAGTTTTATCTCCAAACTCAGCCTCCCAGGGGGATAATCCAAATTAAATGTGGCAAAAATGCCTTTTCCTGCCTCTTCCTTCCTTTTCCTGACCCTTTTTCCCTCTCTTCTCAGGGGTCACACCGTGAAGGCTGTGTGCTCCTTTCCCATGAAATTAACAATTCCAAATACTTAACAAACCCCTTTTAGGCGCGGTTTTACCTCCAAACTCATCCTCCCAGGGAGATAATCCCAATTAAATGTGGCAAAAATGACTTTTTCTTCCTTTTCCTTCATTTTCCTTCCTTTTCCTGCCTTTTCCTGCCTTTTCCTGACCCTTTTTCCCTCTCTCTTCTCAGGGGTCATACCGTGAAGGCTGTGTGTTTCTTTCCCATGGAATGAACAATTTCAAATATTTATCAAACCCCTTTTAGGCACAGTTTTACCTCCAAACTCAGCCTCCCAGGGGGATAATCCCAATCAAACATGGCAAAAACGACTTCTCCTGCCTTTTCCTTCCTTTTCCTTCCTTTTCCTGCCTCTTCCTGACCCTTTTCCCCTCTCTTCCCAGGGGTCACACCGTCAAGGCCGTGTGCGAGTCCTTCCACCTGGCCAAGGACGCCGGGTTTAAGGTGGTGGCCCACATGATGCCAGACCTGCCCAACGTGGGGCTGGAAAGGGACATGGACCAGTTTTATGTGAGTATTCCTTCAAAAAAAAAAAAAAAAATCCCCAGCAATTCCCACATTTTCTTCCCATGGAAAGCTTCCCCTTCCTTTTATTTTTTTTTTTTTTTTNGAGCTCCTTGCAGAATTCCTAAAAGGGCTTTTCCACTTCTCCCGATTTTTGGAGCGTCCAAAAAAAAACCCCACTTTAGGGAAAAGGCAATTCAAGTTTTTTTTTCCCCCTTTTGGAACGACCTCGTTTTGCTTCTGTTCTTTGCTTTTCCGTGTGGGGGTTGTGTTTTGGGCTGGGAACTTTTTAATATTTCGCTGGTAGCGAAATGTCAGATTACAAGCAATTAGGGTAACTGTTTGGAAATTACTTTCTATTATGTTCCATAAGTCATTAGTGAGGTTTCTGAGCGCTTTCGGTGGCTGTGAGGCAGAAAAATATTCAAGAACGGAGCAAGGCATCGAATAATCAAGTTATTGATGCAGCTCAGATTCCGCTTCTAATAAGAAAATAATTTTTATTTATGAAGCAAAGCTCCCGTTCGCTCCCCTCAGGCTACTCAAGGTTCTTGAGTGATGCTGTCCTTGAACCGTCTCAGAAAAGCACTGCGAAACTCCTGAAAAAAAAAAATCATAAATAAAACCGGGTTTAAAGCTGCACGGAGAGGTTGTATCCTCTGGCAGAGAGGGAGGAAAAGATCCTTTAAAAAACAAAACAAAAAAAAAATTGGGAAGCAGCTGGTTTGGTTTCTGTGAGGGTCAGAATCGAGGGTAAATGAACACAGGGGTGCCCAAAGGGATTCCTCCCTTTTTTTGATCCGGAGGGATTTGTTCGGAGGAGAGAAAAAAAAAAAAAAATCACCTGCAGAGCTTGTCTGGGTGCCAGGAATTCCAGGAGTTGGGAGGAAAACAGGGAAGGGAGGGGATAGAAGTGCCCGGGAATGTCCAGGAGTGTGGGAGAGAGCCAGGATTTTGTGGGAAGATCGTTCTGCTGTGGTGGGAGTCTCCTGATTGGAGCCATGGAGGTGGGAGGACAAAAGAATTTCCTCCAGAACTGTGGGAATTTCAGCCTTTTTTGGGCTCCAAATTCCCCCCAGGCTCCTGGAGATCCGGTCAGAGCTTGGGTTGGTGTCAGTGTGGAAGAATCCTCCTGGAATCCCAATCCAGCCCAGGTTTGGCACCTCCCAAAAGCTGGGGGAGTTCTGCGTTTCCCCAGAAGGAGTTTTTTGGGTGATTTTCAGCTTGGCTGCTTTTCCTTGCCCCCATCCCTTCTCCTTTCCTGCTGTTTTTATTCCCGGTTTATTCTGAGGGACACAGCCCGTCCCTGCAGCGTGTCCCTGTGCCGTGACACCGACCCGGATTTCCAAACTCTGGATTCCAGCAGCTCTCCCAAATTCCTCTCTGTGTCGGAAAACCTGGTCCAGTGGAATTAACAATTTCAAATATCTAACCCATTTTAGGCACAGTTTTACCTCCAAACTCAGCCTCCCAGGGGGATAATCCCAACCAAACATGGCAAAAACAGCTTTTCCTGCCTTTTCCTTCCTTTTCCTGCCTTTTCCTGCCTTTTCCTGCCCCTTTTTCCTGCCTTTTCCTGACCCTTTTTCCCTGTCTTCCTGGGGGTCACACTGTCAAGGCCGTGTGCTCCTTTCCCATGGAATGAGCAATTTCAAATATTTATCAAACCCCGTTTAGGCGCAGTTTTATCTCCAAACTCAGCCTCCCAGGGGGATAATCCAAATTAAATGTGGCAAAAATGCCTTTTCCTGCCTTTTCCTTCCTTTTCCTTCCTTTTCCTGCCTCTTCCTGACCCTTTTCCCCTCTCTTCCCAGGGGTCACACCGTCAAGGCCGTGTGCGAGTCCTTCCACCTGGCCAAGGACGCCGGGTTTAAGGTGGTGGCCCACATGATGCCAGACCTGCCCAACGTGGGGCTGGAAAGGGACATGGACCAGTTTTATGTGAGTATTCCTTCAAAAAAAAAAAAAAATCCCCAGCAATTCCCACATTTTCTTCCCATGGAAAGCTTCCCCTTCCTTTTATTTTTTTTTTTTTTTTGCTCAGTTACCAGATTTGTTTCCAAAGGACAAACAATTTAAAACTCTTTATTTTTTTGAGGAGGTGAAAAAAAAAAAAAGAGATTTGTTGAACTACTTCATCCAGAAAATTATATCCCTGTCTCATGCAAGCCTGAGTCACTCGGGTCCCTGTGGAAAACAGCTCTTCCCGTATTTACTGGGGCTCCTGCTTTTTTCCAAGGTGGTTTTCCCTCTTGGGTTTAGAGTAGGAGACAATTCCGAGTCTAAAAGATCCTCTCTGGAAGGTAATTAATTGCAAAATTAGGGAGTTGTGTGTGTGTGTTACAAAGCATTTTGGCTCAGCGCTGTTCAATTTCTCTGTCAACGATGTAGAAGGAAATATAAAATTATTCCTGGGGAAAATTGGAATGAGAGGAATAAAGAGCAAATGTAGAACAGTGCAATGATTGAACCACTTTGGTAGATTTTCATGTTTGGGTTTTTTTTTTTCTGAGTCAAAATTGGGTGGTGTTTTTTGGTTTTTTTGTTGTTTTTTTTTAACAGTGCAGAAATTGGAGTCGTGACAGAGGAATCCCAGGGGGATTCCCGGGGCAGGTTGGGCTGGGTGCTGTCTGGCACTGAAAAACAGCAGTGTAATGAAATATATTGATTAAAAATACGGGCAGAAAGCAAAAAGGCACATCTGGGGAAAAAACTGGAAAATGCAGCTGTACAGGGCAGGAAGAAAACCTGGGATAGGAACCTTTTTTTGAGGGGTTTTGTGCAGAATTCCTTGAGTTTTTCCTAAATAAAATGTCTTGGTTCTTGGCCAAGGTGAGAGACTGGAAGTGATGAGCACGAAACTCCAAATTCCTGCTCCAGACTCTGCTCCTGGATTATTTTTTTACCATGCTCAGGGAAGTGGAGTGTGGACATGGCACTGAATTTTCATGGAATTGTTTCACTGCAAAACCTTGAATCCTTCCCTCGATATCTCATGGAGTCGCAGCTGGAGTTCTGTGGGATTGGGCGGGAATTTGTGGTGGAAAATTGGGAATAATGACCAAAAAAAAAAAATGGAAAGAGCCAAGCCTGGGCAGGTTCAAACAAAGAGGAGACCAAAATCCGAGGCATTTGCAAGGTGGAAAACTGAGAGGAGGGAGGAATTAATTCAAGTTTTTCAATTGATTAATTTAATTAATAATTATCCTTTGCTGCTTCTTGGTCATGAGTGGTTAAAGAATTTCCACTGCTGGCTCCAGAGTCGCTCCTGATTCACTGCAGGAAATTCGGGAATGTGTTGGGAAGATTTCACTTCTGGGTTGTGAGGGGAAAGGTGATGCCACCCTGGGTTCCATCTCTGCTTTAAGGACAATTCTCCCAAAAACTGGAGAGGCAGGAGGCAAAGTTTTCGGGATTGGGAGACGAGAATGAGACCTGGGAGAGGGGGAATTAAAATGAAGGTGGGGAGAAGAGTTGAGGGTGGAAGAGGAGCGGAAGGAAAAAGGGTCACTGCCCCTTTCTCATCCTCATTTAAAGGCTTTATAATTCATTTTTTAAAATATCCTTTTAAATACCAGAGAATAAAATACCAAACCAAATTTACCGACCCATTTCCCAGAGCCCTGGTGAGCATAACAGGAATATCCAGATAAATTCCTTAAAAATCCCTTCATTCCCAAGGATTCAGCTGAAATCTCTGTTTCCTGCCTTAAAATTTTGTGTCCTGGTTGGGAGTTGACGAAGCAACCGATTTTCCTGTTGGGCTGTGTAAATGTTGGTCCGGGCTGGTAAATATTTAAACATTTCTGCTGCATAAAATTAATGAGGAGCCAAGGGGGGAGGCATCTTCTGGCAATCCTGGAATCCCGGAATGCCTTGGGATGGGATTCCTGGAGCTTCCATCCCATCCCATTCCAATCCT
>VYZR01069035.1:11255-21352 GCA_013400675.1 Oxylabes madagascariensis
TGTGAAAAACAAGGTTCACTTTCTTAGAAAAATTTGTAAGTTTAATAAAAATAAAAAATAGACAATTAGGAGACAGAAATAAAACAAAGTGCTCAGCCACGGGTGCCTGGCTAACCACCAGAAAGCATGCCTTACTCCTTCAGATCCTTTGTTTTAAGGATCTCTATGTTACTGTTCAACAGACCCTAATGCATTATTCAAACATTCCTTTGAGTTCAGATGTTCTCTTGGTTTTGCCCCACCCCAACCTGTCCCATTTCACCAAATTAATATTTTATTGCTCCTTGTTGATAAAGTTCTTGTTGGCGCCTTTTAGTTGTTCTATGTCTTACTGTTCTGATACCAGGAGATCAATAAATTCCTTCTTGTAGCTTTTGGTTCACAACTATCTTGATCTAGTCAATTCAGGAATGTAGGAGGATCCTCCCCCTTTACTTTCTGGTAGGGGTTTGATTCAGTTTGGTCAACTGGTTTGACTGGTTTTAAATGTTACAAAAAAAGTCTTTACAACCCAAAAAGAAAATACACATTCATCACATTCCTAAACTCTGTTAATAATAAAAGAAAATACAGTAAAACTTTCCCACATTATACATATAGCATTCATTTTATTATTTGCGAAAAGCCAACTTTATAATATGCATTTAAAACAACCCCTTGACAACCAATTGAATAAAGTTGGTTGAGCAGTGCCAACAGATGAACTGAAGAAGCTATGTATATGCACACTTGCTCTTCAGAGTGATTGTCCCATGGCACAGAGCTCTGCCAAGGGCTGTTCTCCAGGCTAGCCGCTCCATCTCTATAAATCCAGCCTCCACGAGAAAACAAGTATGACTGAGATGGTCCCCTTCATTTCTTGCCAAGAAAGGCAGGAAGCACCATGCGTATATTTATATCTGATTAGAGAACAGGAGTGCATAGATGAAGGAACTGCCCAGGGAGATGAGTGGTGGTCATCAATGAAGAGCAGGAGAAAATCTCCTGGGCGCACCCACGAGGGCTCCTTTCTGCACAGGGCTTGCAGATTAGGAGATCTAAACAGAGCTCCTAAGTGGAAAATAAACAATTGAACTATTTTGATGCCTTTTAAGTTTCTCAAGTCTGCTCAAGCTGCTTCACTGCATGGAGCAAGAGGGAGAGTTTAAAATCACAAGGAAAAAAGCAGCAAGTGGTTACTCTGCTGATTAAGGGGAAACAAACCCATCATATTTTGTAAGAAATGAGTTATAGATACATTGCTTATTAAATGTCCCAGATTTTGTTAAAGTATGGGTTATTGTAGAAATAAGACAGCAGGCAGTATGTTTAAAAGGTTTTCTTTGATGTAGTAAATAGTAATGAGAAGCAGCAGAGAAGTTAATTGATAAGACAGTGTGCTTAGAGCTGTATGTGTACATGAGTAGTACACATACACACCTCCTCTGGTCAACCCACTCCACGGGCTGCAGCAGTCCAATGCTCTCCAGGATTACCCCAGAAGGCATGTCCTCGTCACACAGTCCCAGCCCTCAGCATCCTGCTGCCTGCAGGATGGACAAGTCCTCTTTGTGTTCAAGTGTTCACCCAGCAGCAGCATCCTGCTCCCTCTCCCGGGCTCCCATCCACCTGCATGCTCCTACAGGAGCCTCATCCCTCAACCAGGGTAGATAAGTGTTCTCCCAGTGTGAAGCTTTACTACCATGCTGTGAACAGCTTGTCTGATGTCTGCATGACAGAACAATCCACCATTTTTAGTGCCTTGCCTGACCTTGGGGGTGGGGAAGAAAAGACCCTTCCCATACAGGCCTTCAGTGGGATGGTTGATGGCCCTTGAACAAAAGGAAAATAAATAAAGCAATAGATCAAAAAAACCTCCCTGCAATTCTTACCATACGAGAGTCCTTATGAGGTAAGATGCCCTCTGATACTCAAAATCCTCAAGACCAAAGGAAATTTAGAAATCCCAAGGAAGGATGGCTGTGTGACCACAGGTGGGGGTGAAGGGGAGCTTTTTCCTCATTTGCATTCCTGCAGAGCTGGGTCACAGTTTTATATCTGCCCTCACCACTCTGCAGCAGTACCCTCCTACCTCTGGCACTACCCCTGGAGAAACAGAGCAAAAAATGTGGGATAGCAATGTGTTGGAGGTTAGGATTTTCCTCTTCTTTATCTCAGGGAATTTTCTACCATTTGTTACCCAAGAGATGATAATGACAATGTTTAAGAGCAATAAAAGATGTAGCCAAGGAGGAGGCGGAGGGGTGCAGCTGGCTGCATTGCTTTAGCTGAGGGGCCTTCTCTTGGGAAGTGCAGGGGTTCTGCAAGATTTTGGCAGAGGGGCAGGGGGGTGGTAGGGGATGAGGGGCTGGGCTGGAGGGGAACAATCAAGTTGCTGGTACTGCGTGGAAAATTCAATGCCACCACGTGAAAAGTCCGTCCGTTTACTGCTTCTCCTACTTTGCTTGTAAGAGCGGCTGTTGAAATGGGACGTTTTTCAACACCCAATCTCACTGGTAAGCACCCTCACCATCTACTTGGATGCCTCAGGAGAAAATCCAGGACCCTGACCCCCTCACCCCCCTCCAAGGGAGCGTCTCCTGGCTGTTTGTGGGAGCCTGGCTGCTGCTGCCCAGCCCTGCTGTTTTTCTGCCACTGCTTTGGGTTTTTCACTAGACTTTAACCCAACAGCCCATGCCCACTGGGACACCCCATGGCTCCTGCTATGGCTGCAGAGTTTCTGTCACATTTTGTTTGCCACACCAGGGTCTGCTTGCCTCTGCCANGTTTAAACCAGGACACAATGCTTGAAACAAAATCAAAGGATGAAGAGAGGGACTGGTTGGTTACCGATGGTAATGACCAGCAAAGGGATTTTCCAACACCGGAACGTATTTTCTGGGTTAATCAAAAACCATAGCTCTAAAATTGACTGCCTTTGGCCCAAACAAATTAAAGTTGTACCATGAAGGATCAAGTAAAAGATAATAATGATAATCTTTTTTAAAAATTGAAATGTTAATGACAAAAATTTGTTTGTTTTTTGCAGGAAGAAAATAATCCTTTGTCAGTTAGGCTTAGATGAATCTGTCACTTTGAAGTAATACCATTTTTCATTGTTTGATACCAATAAAATCTCTCCAAAATTTTTAAACCAAAACCAACCAGGCTAAGAACAGACAGAATTTCTTTCTCTGTGTTCAGGGTTTTACAGAGGAAGGACTGTATTTGCAGACCATTCTTTAGCTTCTGGACAATCCAGTTTAAAATAAAGCTGAAACTTGACATTTCATAAGGATTTGGGAGATTTCATGCTTTACTGGGGACAATAATCCATTAGGAAGGTTATGTAATGCTGGAACAGGGAAGGAAATGGTTTTGTGTGCATCAAACTTGGGTTGAAGTTGAGCATCACTTACTCAGCTTTTACTTTTCAGCAGAGGAGTAACAGATCACCCAAAAACCCAGCAACAAAACATTCATGCAGCCAGAAGCACCAGAGCACCCTCCTTGATCAGAAGAAGGATGGTGAAAATTCGGTCCAACAGATAGAATGGCATCTTGTCTCAGGAGACAGATAGCATGTTTTGGAGGCATCACATTGGTCCCACTGCAGGTTTGCTGACAAGAAGGGTCTTGGATACCCTCCGACATCCTGGCTCAAGACATCTTAGGAGATGGCTACTCCTTCCCATGCACATGATCTAGATGATGGACAGAGATTTCACTCCTGGCCTGGAGGCACCCAAGACCAGCTGAGCTGAGCCCCGCCAGTGCTGGGAGAGGATTGGTCGAGCCTGTCATTTCAGCAGTTGCCAGCCCACTGCTGTGTACATACCCTGAACTGTATTTCCTCTTGCAAGCTCCTCAGCACAGATCTGTCTCCTGTGCTATTGAAACTGGCAAATTTAAGCAAATGCCAATAATTCCATTTCACCCCTATTTCTTTTGTCATCATCATTGAACTTGGCTTACTAATGATTTCTTAGAGTTTCAGGTTGAATGGGCATCCATAGATTTTCCTTCTTTTTGGGTTAAACCTGGAGGTATCATCAGCTGTGTTTCTGTCAGCTCTTAACTGTTCATTTCACTAGCCCATGGCCAAGACGCTACATAAATCTGAGGATGCAGAAAGGATGCCGTGGTGAAGGAAAAGAGCTTTATATCAAGGCCACATTGTTGCATGTGTTATGTTGTGACGCCACATTACTTCATCAGATTCTAATTATACCTAGTTGACAAATACCTAGTCCTTTCAACTGGAGATAGAATGTCTTTGACTGAGTCCATTTGGACTTGTAATTTTTGACAGTTGACTTTGCCAGTTGACTGCTTATACTGATTTTTTTCCCCTGCTAAAACCAACTTTTATATAAAAGCAAGTCTGGGTTCATTTGCTTTAAGTACAGATCCCATAAGAGGCAGGGGAGTGAATTATATTCTCCCTCTTGGTCTCATGCAGTTACTAAATTACATTTTTAGCACCTGAAATTAACGGCTAACTGAAGGCAGGCTAAGGAGAGAGTAAAGTTAATGAATTGACTGAATATGATAGCAGAGGATAGCTAAGAGCCATGTTTCTTCTACCTGTTTTTCTGAATTTTACTGAAGCAAGAAACCAGCAATTACTTGCCAGTCCCAGGGTATCCATGAACTAAGCCAAACTGCCTGCCATGGATGTCACCACTTCCCTCACCAGGCAGGTGGCATTACTTTGGGAAGCAATAAGTCTGTCACTGGCCAGCCCTGGTGCTAGTGATGGGTGGACTGGGAAGTTGTTTCTCTTCCCATTGGAGCTGTGCCAGCCAGGTACCAGGTGGACTTCCAGAGCAACAGCAGTTTTTTCATCCCTATGCCTTCCCCATTACTGGTTGGAACCAGGACAGTAGTGCTAACCTGGGGAGGAAAAAAGGTCACACAGCATAAGCACAAGTCTGCAGGTTGAGCTCAGGCTGATTTTACTTTTCCACTCAATGTGTTTCCCAGCAGATCAGTTACTGGAGACACTCTCCTGGGCTTCCTAGAGTGATGCACAGCAGGGAGTTCAGCTTATTGAAAGCCACCTTTTTTTAACTTCTCCTCTCTTTTTTTCTCAGTTGTGCACAAGCTCCTGCCCCGCTCAGCCCCATGACACAGTCAGCCCTGTGTCCTGCTGAGGTTTGGATCTCCTCACACCAATGCATCAGGAGAGTGTCCTTATTGGGACAGTGGGTGTTGCAAACACAGGTACTGGCTGCAGGTGTAAAATGCTGCCCAGAGAGGAGGGCTCTCGGCAGGGGCTGCAAGAGTGACCACCTCCTGCCTTTGGTCCCTGTGAAAGGCATATTTGCTGGTCCCTGCTTGCAGCCCTCATCAGGAACACTGAGTTAAGCTTTGCCTGTCAGCATCACCACCTTGGTGCATCCCACAGCCATTAAACTGGCTGGATGCACAACACAGCACAGTCAGACTGTAAACTACTGGGTCTGTACCTTGGATTTGGTCAAATTTCTTTCCTTTTGTCCTTGCCATTGGTGCTCCAATGGCTTCTCTTACTTTGGGCACATAGTCGCAGCAAGGATTGGGAATCAGCTTGGTATCTTGCATTGGGGTCAGCAGCTGCAAAATGCTGCAGGAAATCAGCTCTTTAGAGAGGAAATCTTGATACAAAACAAGAAAACATGGAAACTTAAATAGCAAAGTAACAGTTTGCTTTGAAATGGAAGAAATATTTAGTCAAGCAGCCCCTTACCAGCTCCTCTCTGGCCTGATCAGCATTGTTGATATGAAAAAGGTCCCCAGCAGGTGGAGTGTGGAAAGCTGCTAGCCAGGCAAAATCTACAATTTTTAGCTTAAGAGAAACACCAGGGTTTCAAAATTTGTCATCCTGATTCAGTGTGAAATAAGTATTTCTAGAGTTACTATTCAGAACGATTTGATCCAGAAAGGTGGCATTCCACAACCCTAGCATTTCATGGGGGAACTGAAACCTTTTCAAATATGCTTCTTTTGCATTTCTTTGCATCACTTCAAATTATGGCAAGCATGGAATTGGATCTAAAGGGATTCCCTCCTCCCCCTGCCAAATCCCTGCCCTCTCTTTCCCCAAAAAACCAAACCAAACCTCAAACTGCTGCCCTGGGTTGTTTCAAAACAAAGATTCCAAAATTAAAAATATCTTTTGGAAGTTTCTCTATCAGAAATTTCTGATTTTCTCAAATGAACACAGATGTTAAAATCTCCCTCTTTGGGTGAAATTGATGCTTTAAAACACAATGTGTGGAAAAGTTCATGACCCACTTCAGCTGGCTAATAGCCAGAGCAAGCAAACAAAATTATGGCACAATGACAGGTTCTCATTAAAGCTAGTAATTAATCTAGGTCTGTGCTCCTGGTTAAAGAACCATCACTTGGTAGCACTGAGAAACAGAATGACATAAGAGAATCATTTAGGTCGGAAAAGACCTCTAAGTCCAACTGTTACCCCAGCACCACCAAGGTCACCTCTAACCCATGTTCCTAAGTGCCACCAGGGATTATGAATAATAAAGGGGGACTGTAAATAAATGAATTAAAAATCCTATGGCATGTGTGTGTGGAATCTTTGACCACTCACACCCACAAGAATGCTACAGACAATGGATTTTGTTAAAAATTGTACTTGGGCAAACCTGGGAAACTTCTCTTTTGGGAGACTTCACGTGTCTTGAGAGCCATGCAGATCCTCAGGCACTGTCCTCTCACCCTGGATAAGCTCTTCCAAAAGACATGCAGGAAGACGCAAAAAATTGTCCCTATGTTCCCCATATTTCTGGTTGGAAACATATGTACTACCTTTCTTTGAAGTTTTGCTGGGTTTTGTGTGTGTCTAATCCTCTGCAGGAATAGTGGTGCTGCTGTGTGTATTGGGTCTCGCTGAGATATAGCCCAGTCCCATGTCAAGCTGCACAGTGCTGACCACAGAGAGTTGTGCCAGTGCTGCCAGAGCAGTCAGCTTCCCTCTGCAGAACTCATGCCTATATTGGAAGGAGCTGTGGCTCCATCACACAGGATGGATCCTGCTGCCCCTGTGGGACCACCCAGGGCTGCTCGGATCATGGCGTGTCCACTCTGGCCCTTACATGAAGTATTAGCTTGCCTGAGGTATACCTTGGAACCTGCATTTCCATCCATCCATTCATGTCCATTTTGTTTAAAAAAAAAAAAATCTCTGAGAACATCCTTGTTCCTATCTTCAAAACAGCTTTGGCCAAGCACCTCCTGGTCTCCCCGTGTGTGGTGGGCACCTTTGACACCTGCGTTTGAACAAAATGGAAATTGACAGTGTTGAGACACTGAAAGGGCTCAGCAACAAAGGACTCGTGCAATTATCTTTTGTCGGAATTCATCTTGTCAGCCTTGCATGGTGCTAATATCTTGAGAAACTCTGAAGATGAAAAACTGAGTGAAAAAATACCATGCCACTTAGAGCAGACTGGTCACAGCAGCATTTTTGGAGGTAGGAGAAATGACAGCCAGGATTACCGTGATACCAAGAAAAAGCAACAAGCTGGAACATAATTTAGTGCTAATATGGTGGTGCTGGTTTTATGGTTGGGCTTGAAGACCCTAAAACTCTTGTCAAACCTTAACAATTCCATGATTGTATGAACCTGACTACTTGAGCCATAGGGGGTGGTGCAATTGTGCTTCTCTAGGAAGCTTGCTTGTCATCTGTCTTCTACAGATATCAAAGTACATCAGTGAGTGAAACTGCTCCTGACTCAGGCAAGATGTTACCTTAAATGGTTCAGCCATCACTAGTTACAAGGCAGGAAGAGTGAAATTTTAAAAACTGCTGATAAAATGTGCAGGGAGATTGTCAGAGAGGTGTCCTGTAATTCTGGAGGGAAATGCGTCAACACACCTTTGCTAGATTAAATTTTCACAGGCAGTTTTATTTGGTATTTCTTCCAAGAAGTAATGCTTTTGTAAAAAAAAAAAAAAAAAATCCTGTCCATCTATTTTTAGTAAACTATTTCCATGTTTCATGCACTTCTTCTTTCCAGATTTCAAAATTATTTATTTCAGCAGGGAGCAAAAAGTTGTTTCCCATTATATCTCCGAAATTGTTAGTTAGCTGATACAACCAAAGGAAAAAGTATTATTTTTCATTTTGGTAATAAAATCTTCCGTCTTTGAAGAAGCACCATTCCCTATTTAACATTCTTTTGTTTCTTCTGTCCCAAGAATACCTTGCTGTGGCTCAGGTAAGGGCAGACGTGGTGTCATGTCAAGAGTTAGGACCATCTTTGCCCCAGACTGCTGGGGGCTCAGTCTGGTCCCCGATGGGCAGCCAGGCTTGGCTGCAGCACTGGGCTCTATGAGAAGGGACGTGCTTGACACATTTGGAGTGGACACAGTCTTTCCAGCCCACTAATGGAGCTGAAGTGATTAGGCAGCGGGACACAAATGATCACTGCACTTATTTGTCACCAGGAAGGGCCTTATGAAGGAACACACATATCTTCCTGGTGCTCAGGTTGGGCTGACAAAGCCTCTGACAAGGACATTAATGAGTTACTTGTAGTTTGGAAGGATCTCTTGCTTTTGAATATTTAAAGTTAGGTTTTACTGGAGACAGAACTTATTTCAGAATTTCTCAATTAGATTAAAACCTTACGGTGCAAGCCTTTCAAAACCACTTTCCAGACACTTTCTGCTTCAAAACATTTGCAGAATCTGAGGCTCTGTGAGCAGAGAGTTACAGAAAAAGATCCATGTGACCTTCACTGCATTTTGACAGATTTTCTGTGGGCTTAGGGTCTCATCCCAAGTCTCCACAGTCCATAAGGACCAGCCTTGGATGCTCAGTGGCTGCAGCTTTTTCCTGGCAAGAGAAAACACCTGATTGTGTGGAGCACGGAGCTGCAAAGCAGCATTGACTTGAGATTTGAAGAAGAAACACATCAGATCACCAAAGGAAACCTAAGAGATTAAAAAACAAGAAAACATCTGGAGAAAAGCTGGAGCGAGAAGAACTAGTAAAAAGAGATGGGACAGACTTGCAAGTCTGACCATGCATGTCTTTTTCAAGCGATACTCTCTGATGTAAGGGTTGGAATATCTGTAGATGCAGAACTAATGCTTTGATCTGAAAAATATGTATATTCTTTTATCTGCCTCTTGCATCCAGGGAATTTCTTAAAAGCCAACACCCTATCATTTTGTCTGCAGCTATTAATGAGAGCAGTACAGAAACCTAGAATCTCAGATAGAAAATGAAGATTTTTTTAAAAGCATCAATGGCACTACTTTATTGAAATTAGAATTGGACAGTTCATTTTCCATCACACAAAGCTCCACAAAATGCCTTCCCTCACCTACAGTGTTTAATTCCAGAGCTTTTTTCAAAGGACCAACAAATACATATCTGTGTCTACTGGTTGCTGCAAGATCTGACATATCTGTAGACCTCAGAGAGTTAGTGAGTTCATCAAGGCACCACCAAACTACCACTGCTTAAGCAAATTTTTAGAAGCCAAAGGTTGATATTGTAAAGGAAAGGAAAGATAGAAATTCATCTTACTTATCATGACCTCTCTCAGGATAGGTTTGAATTACACTTCAGGTGGACTTCAGAAATCTTTTATGTCTCTTGCTCCATTAGTTGGTACACTTAGTGAAAACTGGGTCATAACCAGACATACTTTTCTCGTCATGAGCAAGACATGACTACACATTTGCTCTGGTGATTTCTGCCATATTCCCTTCTCTGTGTGAACAGCATCATCCAGTTCCATCCCGGGCCTGGCTGCAGTCCTGAGGTTGGGCAGCACTGATGGGCATCAAGCTCACCCATCACTACTATNTGCTCCAGTCCTCTTATCAACTTCATGGCCTTCTCTGGACTTGCTCCAACAGATCCATGTCCTTCTTATGTTGGGTGCCCCACAACTGTATGCAGTGCTCAAGGTAGAGTTTCACAAGGCCAGAGGAGCAGAATCCCCTCCTTCAACCTGCTGCCTACACTTCTTTGGATGAAGCCCAGAATTACTTTGGCTTTCTCAGCTGTGAGTGCACAGTGATGGCTCATATTGGGTTTTTCATCACCTCCAAGTCCTTCTCCACAGAGGTGCTCTCAATCTCTTCTCTGGCCA
>VYZR01069035.1:21627-43274 GCA_013400675.1 Oxylabes madagascariensis
TCAAGCTCACCCATCACTACTATCAGCATGAAAGAGAATGAGCTTCTTCCTGAGACTTCCCCACCATCACGTTCAAGGGCAAAGTTTAGGTTGTCCATTAACATCCAGAAGCAGGGATTGATTGAGAAGGGCCCTCAGGCAGCAGGTGTGGAGTCATAGAATTGTAGAATGTTAAGGTATTCAAATGAACCTTAAAGATATCTAGTCTGAACCCCCCACTACAGGCAGGGTCTCCTGCCACTAGATTGGGCCTTATGCAACCTGGCTTTGAACACTACCAGCCTTGGGGCATTCACGACCTCCCTGGGCCTTCCTGTATCTCGCCACTCTCAGAGTAAAAAATTTCTTCCTAATAGTTAACATAAATTGGATTAAACTCTTTCAATTTTCCCTCAGTTCTCCTTGTCCTGCCACTGCAGTTCTTGATGGAGAATCCCTCTTCAGCTTCCCTGTAGGTACCAAAAGTATCCTTTAGATACTGGGGGGCTGCTATGGGGTCTCCACATAATTTTCTCTTCTCCAGGCTGAACAGNTTCAAGCCTGTCCAGGCCCCCAGTCAGTAAAAGGCTTTACTTCCTTACTCTTGCAATAGAAGGATTAGAATATGAAATGCTTACACAGCATCAGCTACACTATTATTGCTTTTACCATTTGACCTAAATTTGTTTGCTAGTGTACTTTTTTAAACTTTTATGCGCCAGAATAACAAAGAGAAATGAAAACATTGGTTTTCACTTTGAGGTTAAGGGAGAAACTTTTTCCCCTATTGGCAAAGAATATTTCCAGGACTAGAAGGCAAATCTAGAGAATGCAGTGAATTTATTTTCTTTTATAAATCTCTGTGTAGAGGGTTCTGTGCCTTAGGGAGGAAGAAGAAGTTAGAAAGACACAGAGACAGTTGCTGCTGGAGTTTTGGTTTGTAATCACTGCGGAGTTGGGCAGAGAGAGGGAGAAAAGCAGACTCCTCCCTGTTGGAAAACCCTCCCAGATCAGAGCCTTTGGAAGAAAATGTGAAGCTTCAGGAGTCCTGTTCAGAGCTTCACCATTCATTAATGACTGTGACGTGTGGTCTTACCCCTCATTACTTTGGCACTAATGGATACTGGCGTTCATGCCTCTGCTGAACATGTGTGCCATGTGTCCCCTGAGCATGAACATGTGTCCCCTGGTGCCATCTCAACCCCACATTACAACATGCACACCAAAGTTCCTTCTCACAGGGAGCCAGTGTGCAGCAGATGGCATGATAAAAAGTTGTCTTTCAGTTTGCTGCACTACCAGCTCCCCTGAGCAGAGAGACCGGTGGCTCCTGTGCTGCTCCAGGCTGTGGCTGCTGGTGTCAGAGGTGGGGTAGAGAGAACAGCCCTTGTGCACAGCCTCCTGACCCCCACTCCTGCCTCCCAGTTTGGAAACAACTGGCTTTGCTTGGATATCATGGGTTTAAGTAGCTGAGGTGAAGCCTCTTCCAAATGTACATTGCCTCTGGCATTCACTCACTGATATGAGTATTTTTCTTAAAAGTCACAAAAATTCCTGAGGTAAAGGCCAGCACAGGCTTATAAAGCCTCTTTACAGAGAAACATGATGACTTTCCTTAAACTTTCTCATTTTAGGTTAATTGTTGTAACATTTAAACTAAATAGACTTTATAGACCGGAGTGGACCTGCTCTTGTAAGAACGACTTGCTCACTATATGTGGGAATGGCAACATCTGACCCTAAACTAGCAAAAAAATTAAAGCAAAAGTGAAGAAGATAAGCAAAGCCAAATAAATCAAGAAGATCAATTTAAACTCACAGTGGCAATAATAATGTGCCTCAGTCCATATTTGATTTTCAGCTATATCTAAATTACACAGATAATAAAAAAGAAACAGTATCTACTACACATTCCTGTGCCAAACAAGACTGCAATTAGTAAGCTGAGGTCTATGGTTCATCAATAGTGACCCTCCATGGTAACTCTGAATTTTTTACAAGGGAGAGGTCATTTCTCCTACTCTAGCTGCACAGGGAAGAGGACTTCCCCTAGAAAAAGGGACATTGTTCTTGCCTCTTTCTGGTGCAGGACTGTGTCCACAAGGATTTTTTCTCCAACTTCCATCCTTTGACACTGTGGTCAGGAGGATGTAGACTCCAGGGATCAGTTCTGTCAGCTGTGTTTCAGGAAGATCCTAGGATCACAGCATGGCTGAGGTTAGCAGAGAGCTCTGAAGGTCATCTGGTCCAGTCCCTTGTCTCATCACAGGCTCACCTTCAGCAGGTTTCTCCAGGAACATCAGGTCTGGTTTTGAGTATCTCAGAAGGCAGAGGCACCATGACTTCTCTTGAGCAAACCTGTTCCAGTGCTTGACCAACCTCATACCAAAGAAGTTCTTTCCTTATGTTTAAATGGAAATTATTTGCACAGAATTACTGAGTCAGTTAGTTTGGGAAAGACCTCCAAAATCATTGAGTCCAACCTGTGACTGATCACCACCTTGCTAACCAGACCAGAGGATTGACTGCCATGTCCAATCATTTCTTGAACATGTTCAAGGATAGTGACTCCACCACTTCCCTAGACAGTCCATTCTGAAGTTCAACCACTGTTTCTGTGAAGGAATTCTTCCTGATGACAATTCTGAACCTCCCCTGGCACAGCCTGAGATTTCTTGGATTTTTTTTAATCTTCTGCCAATGTACTCTAATTAGCTCACTGCTTACCATTATGAAATGCCTGGCTCTGAAGTCTTTGCTCCTCCACATCAGATATTTATACACACTGACAAGATCTCCCTGGAACCTTCCTTTCCCCAGGCTGGACAGCCCCAGTGCTCTCAGCCTCTCCCTATATGACTATATACTCCTGTCCTGCCAACATTTTAGTGACCTCTTTCTGTAAATCTGTATCTTTTGTACAGAGGAGCACAGAGTTGTACCCAGCAGTCCAGATGTGTCTCATCAGTGCTGAGAAAAGGGCAGGGTCACATCCCGCTGATGACATCTGAATGTAGACCAAAGACAATCAGCTCTCTCTGCCACGAGCACACACTACTATCCACCAAGATACTGAGTTCCTGATCTCCAAAGCTACTTCCCAGCCCATTATTCTGCAGCCTGGTGACTGGGATTATTCCTCCCCAGAAGGTGGGCCTCACATTTCTCTTTGTTGAACTCCATGAGCCACCTCTGTGTTCAGTTTTCCAGCCTGCCCCTTCTAATAGGCAGCACATCTACCTGCTCACACCTTTGTATTGCCTGAAAACTTTTTGAGGATGCACTCTGCCCAATCATCCAGGCTATCAGCAAAAATGTTAAAGGATATTGACCATGGTATGGGTCCCTGAGGTGCACCATTAGTCACTGCTACCAGCCGGACTTCCTGTCACTCATTACATCACTCTGGACCCATTGTTTCATCAGCTCTCAATTAATTTATGCACTCCATCAGTTTCTCTAGGAGTATTTTATGGGAGGTAATTTTGAAAGTCTTGTTTAAAGTCAAGGAAACAGCTGTTTTTCTCTGCTTCTCCATTGGGCCTTTTCATTGTAGAAGCTATCAGGCTGGACAGCCATGGCTTTCCCTTTGTAAATCTACGGTGACTATTAACAGTCAGCACTTTCTTCTCCATGCATTTGAAAATGGCTTCCTGGAATATATGCTCCATCACCTTCCAACAGAGCAGTGTGAGGCTGGTAGGTCTGTAATTCCCAGGATCTTCCTTCTTCCCCTTCTTGATAAAGGAGTGACATCTGTTTTCTTCCAGTCCTGAGGAATGTCTTCCTATCACCATAACCTTTCAGAGTTAATCAAGAGAGGTTCTGCAATAACACCAGCTAGCTCCCTTAGCTCTTACATATGCATATCATGGTGCCATGGATTTAAGGTTGTGTACAGATTGTTTAAAAATTCCCTAACTTTTCCACCCTGACAAAACTGAGTACACCTTGCCCTGGTTTTCCCAATGGCCTCATCACCTGTCTCCAATCAGAGCCTTGGTTTCTCTCACATCTCCCCCTCCCTGCATTCCCAGTTTGTCCTTTCTGAAGAGCCTATATTCTCTCAGTGCAGAATCTGTGAGATAAGTCACCACCTTTCCAGGATTCCAATATCAGCATAACTCTGCTAAAGCACAACAGAACCCTCAATTCTCCTGGTCATGTCCCACATGGCATGTGTTGGTGTAGGAGCATTTCAGAGCTGGAGCCCCATAGGCTGGTTTCCCAAAAAGGGTATGAAAGCTTTCCCCACAATTCTCTCTGGAAGAGTCTTCCTCTTTATGTGGGTACCCCTGTGATAGACCCCCTTTAGCCCTGTTTTGTTGATAAAAAGCTCCCTTCACTTGCCCCACATTCTTCGTTTGTCTATCACTTTCTCATCTTGTTTTGATGATCCCCTCTCCATCCCACACATCCTAGTTTGCAGTTCTCTATCAGATTGACCACCCTGTTGCGAAAGATTTTTTTTCTGTGCTTGGTCAGGTGGATCCCATCTCTTTCTAGCAGGCTTCAGTTCTCTAAGAGAATCTCATGGTCATAAGCACCAGAACCCTGTTGCCAACACCAAAGGTAAATATAACTGTTGACCAGCAAGATGTCCCTACTCCTCCTCCAGCCCTTGTCTCTCACTCACAGGATCAAGGAGAGAACCCCCTTGGTCCCCACTGACCATTAGCCCAGACACATGTAGCCATCCTTGATATGATGCAGGTCACCCTGGCAGTAACTGTGCTGACAGTCCCATGCCTGGGCTAGAGCAGATGGATGACAGATAAGAGCTGAGATGCCCACAGAAATGGGCCAGGCAAGGGGAGTTTCCACAGGGCTAATGAACACTCACATGGTGCATCACTGTCAAAGCAGCCTATCAGCAGTACTAGACCTCCTGCACACTGGTGTGGCAATATACTGCTCTTCCAGAGGACTACTTTTGCAATCCAAACAGTTTTTAAATATTCTTAATACTTTTTCTTCTATTCAGAAGTACAGGTAAACAGGTTTTCTAAGTGTTTCAGGAGTCTGGATAAGTGCTGTCAGCCAGAAAACACATTTGTTCCAGCATCAACATGTATTACAAAGCTGATCCATTATTTGAAATCAAAAATACAAACAACCTTATAAAAAACAAGTGACAGTTCAACAGAATCAAATTAATTTATGTAAATCTAAGGAGATAAAATTCATTTGTTTTCACTTCCTCAGTTTCATTCTTGCTTTCTTATTCTGTTAAGCCATTTATAATGCTGTGTTGCAACTTTCTGATAGAATCATAGAATCACAGAATCACATAAGATTGGGTTGGAAGGGACTTCTACAGATCATCTTGTCTAATCCTGTGACCAGTGACGCCTTTCACTAGATGCTATTGGTCTTCCACAGGGTTAAAAACGTGGTGGGTTTTTTTCTCTTGCTAAAGTTGTAGCTTGAGTTTCACTTTTTGGAAATATAACTACATAATTAAATAAATAAACCACAGCAAAATAGGAATCCTTATCCTGTTTTCCTCCACGTTTCTTCAAGCTGCCAGAAACTACATTGGCAGAGGAACACATCAGCACCAATGGGATGTTTGTGACCACAAGTCCATGGGTCTGTCTGAAAAATGTAAAACCCATTAATAACCCTGGACCAGGAGTACTCTTTTGACTTTATGTCAGCAAAGATTGAGCAGTAATGACTGACTGGATTTCACACGGCTCAGCTATCAGCATCCACAGTGGCAGTGTAGGATAGACACACAAAAGTTTGCAACAGAGAGGAAGCTTCACAGGGTAAATCAGCATAAACAATCTGTAAAATCTGGAGTTCAATATATTGCAATTGCAGGAAATTACAGGAGATGCTGCAGTGAGTATTTAAATAGAGGAAAGCAGTTTTTCACATTATGATTATATAAAAAAATTATTCACAGAAAACCAGAGAAAGCAGATAATAGAGTATGATAGCTGTGGGTGGTTAGGACGGTGCTGGTAAAACTGGTTGAAAGCAATCCTGCAACCTGCACAGCCAGGCTCAACCAAACTTTGGGTTTGATGCTGTTTGTTTAGGCTTCAGCTCTGGCCAGCCCACCCCAGGCAACATCCCTTCTCTGCCTCAAAACCTTAATTCTGGTGTCCGTGGTGGAGACAAGTTCAGGGTGCAAGCACAGAGTCTCTAGCCAGCACAGGGACTGGCAGGTAGCCGAGGGGCTGAGGCAGTGGTGGCACAGCCCAGCCGTCGAGCTCAGATAGAGTTGGAAGTCCAAGCTTTCAAAGGCACAGCAGGAAGTCTTGCCGCTACATGCGGGTAATAAACAGTGCGGACGCGCGCCGCCTCCAACACGGCCATGTGCACTGGCCGCATCCGCAGCAAGCCCTCTGCTCTGTGTGCTGGTTCCGTCACATTAACTCATCCTGCGTAGCCATGGCAACACGTGTGGAAAACATGCCGCTGGCAGGTCCAGATCCAGCTCTGCTGAGCTCAGCCCTGGTGTGCGTGCCGGTGGGGAGCAAACCCTTAATGAGGCCCCTTAATTTTGTTCATCAGGAGCACCTCTGCTCACAGACTGTCAGTTTGAAAGGTCTTGGAAAAAATCGTCAGAATCAGAAGGGGAAAAAAAAAGAAAAACAGGCAAACCTCTTCAGCCAAATAGGAAGATTTCAGGCAAGCACCAAAATTCTTCACTTTCTGTGAGGAGACACCAGTGCTGTGGGGCTGCCCAGCTGCACACTTTGCAGCTCCTGAGCATCCAACACTTGTGTTTGTGACCAGTGGAATCGCCCTGTCCTGGCAGGGATCCACAGCCACGGCTTCCAGCAGCGCCCATCCTCTCCAGAGCCCCAAACAGATTTTGCATTGCAACAGACCACTGACAAAGGTGGGACAATGATCTGACAGGAGGCATGACTCCAAACTAGAGAGGCAATGCTGGTGGTGGCAAGAGCATGGGAAGTGGGAAGGAAGAAGAAAAGCACAAATTTCATCAAACACTTATTTGTCTCGCTGGAAGTATTTTTAATTTATAAGGTCCTGGAATGCAGTTCTCACCCACTTGTGCAGCCATCACCATGTTGCCTCTCATTTTTTCTCCCCAGCTCTCCTATCCCATCTCACTTGGAATGCCTTCAATTTCTTCCCATCAGCAAGCGTTACAGTAAATAGATTCATTTGTGGGCAATTGGAGCTACAAGAAGGTGACAATATAATTAAGGTTTTTAATTCTATGCCTGAACAGTTGTCCAGAACTCATAATAATTAGCTGCAATGAAGGATATGTAGTTATTATTTCCCTTTGTTTCATATAATTGTTCACTTTGGCCAAATACATTTGTCCTTTAATCTGAATCCTTGTTCGCTGATGCTGTGCCTTTCCATCTATTCTCTGGAGCTGCAGGAAGTGTATCAGTAGTGCAGGAGCATATGAATGATGGACACTAGGCAGCACCCCTGGTTGCATGCCACGGCTGATGCATTTTACACGTGTACAAGGGAGGGATCACATTGCTGGAGTAGTTGAGGGGTGAGATAATGCAGAAACAGGGAAGAAGGGAAGGCTTATGATGTCACAGCATCTAAGACAAATCAGACACTCCTCTCAATGTGCCTGACTGGACCTGCATGTATCCTTGCCATTGTTGATACTCAAACTAGAGGAGTGATTATCACAAAGTGTCAGAAATACTTCCTCAAATTTTTTTCCTTTAAAAAATGAACAGCTGTGGTAATTGCCTGGTTAGGCTGCTAGATGTTTCTATGATTTTGTATTCCATAACTGATATAACAGATGTGGCTGAGGCACTACACTGGGTGAACAGAGCAGTCTCATCAAAAGCAATGCCACCACAATGCTGTCCTTTGAGGCAAGGACTCAAAAACCTCTCCAACTGCAACTTCTTTAGAAGGAAGAAGCAGGACATGACAATTGGTTTTCACTACCGGTAATGAAAATGTAACAAGGTCTGTTTCCTCCTCACTAGTTAGACCACTGACTCCCATTGGTGCCAGCAGAAAACCTTCATGCCTGTTTCTGACCTTGCAGAACTAGACTATAGGAGCTGTTGCCACACATAGGCTTGACCTTCACTCCAGATAAATCAGCTCACAGGTCCACAGCCCAGACCTCTCAAATGCACTGGGGTATTGTCCAACACATTATACTTAGTCTTGGCTTTTTTGTTCCTGGGAACGGGCCCAGCAGCACACCTTACCCTTTCCTCCTGGCCTAGTCCCAAGCACTTGCTTTCTATCAAGATCTCCAGACAAGGGTCCCTCAGGCTCCAGAGTTTTAGGTTTTTTGGGTCCATATAAATCAAATATCTCACCCTTTTTAGGGCTTTCAGAATGACTTTTCTATTACCCAAGGTTTAAAAAGCCATAAATTCACTGAGTCTAAGTCACTCTTACAGAACCTGCAATGAGCTGTAATTTTATTCAGAGGAATTTAATTCAGAGAAATATCATCAAGGAAAAGTAAGCATGTCTTGGTTACAAAGGAAGGAACAAGAAGCAGGAATTAGTGGACAATAAACCAATGCATGTATTTGGAAAGTTTCAGCAGAAACCAGTAACAGATTTGCAGAAAGTGAATCATTCCATGTACTGCAACAACAGCTACAAGAAGTACTGGAAGTATGTTATGCAACACTAACTTTGACTTATCACGTAACTTATCACATAACACCAATAAGACCCTTCAGAGAGAGTATTTTGGCAAGTAATTTGCCCTCCCTGACCTGCCTGTAATCTGTGATAGCACACTCATTGTTTCAGTGCTGAGGGGACTGGAAATGAGACAGAAAAAAATTCTTTTGAACAAAAAAAAAAGGAAAAATTTGTCCTACATAGGACAATCAAACACTGACAACTCACATAATGGGCAAGTAGAAATGTTTCTGGCCATCTGCTCCTTTGTTATGTCCTTTGTTATGCCTGGGTATGGCATTCTCGCCTACCCTCCTTGCTCCTATTCCTTTGCTTTAGGATAAAATTTCTTCCAGGGTCAGAGAGCTATGTTCCACAGGAGTTCCTGTTTTGGTTATCCTCTTGTCCTAGGCATTGTGCAAGGTTTTCCTGAAGCTCAGAAAGCTTGCATGCAGTGTCTTGCACACGTTGAACAAAATCTGGCAAGTGAGATGTGGCACTCAGAGATCTAACTTCACACAGTCATGCCAAAAACCAGTTCATCCCCAAGGTGATACAGAAAGTTAGGTACCTAGGAATAACAGCAATGTATTCTGTGAGAAACCTTTAAATCTGCAAAATTAGCTGCTAGCTATCATTGGCATCATTCCCAAAGTCAGTGATCATTCCCAATGTCAGGGTTAGTGACTCGTCTGGATGTGCCAGTGGCTTTACTTTAAACCTGGGGCTAGCTTTGAAGGACCAGGGGCAAAACCTGAGGAACTCCAGCTTCCCACACCGAAATAACACAAGTACTCTCTGCATCAATCTCAACATGCCAAAAATATAATTATAGTCCCCAACACCCTTATTCTCCTTCCCCACTAGCATTTTTAGGGAAGCAAGCACCTCTTGGACAAGTGTGTGCTTTTGTTAAGGGGAGTTTTAGTTTTGATTTGGAGGTTTGGCTCAGTTTTTGTTACAGATTTCCCTTCAAATCCGTGCAGTTTCTTCTCCTAAACTGGAATGCCACAGTTTGGGGAGTGTGAGCCCTTGGACTTACTGTAATACTTCCCTGGGGCTGGCAGTTTCTTTTCCATTATGCTTTTATGAGGGAAACCCCACAAGCAGAGTCATGGGCCAGTGGAGACAAGCAACCCATTGATGCCACAGGAAAGGATGTGGACAGCAAATACTGTTGGCTGCACCTGCCATGATGTTTAACATCACTTTACAGCAGACTTCAGTATTGATGTTCATGGCCACACACAGTGAATAGATCCATTGCTGATTGCACTTCCCATTGCAGCTGAAGTCTCTGGCCACCCAACGTCAGCGTCTGTCGGAGCATTTCAGTCAGCAGTCTGTGGGACCAACATTTCATTGAGGCACAGAACAGTGAGCTCAAGACTTTGTTTAATGACAGGAAGGACAATCCAGGAGCAACTGTAAAAGACTCACACACAAACACCCCCCTATGAGCCACTGAGACCAGCTGCACCATTTAAACCTATGTCATGCAAGTCAGCTCACAGACTGGCCCCATGGTTGATGAGCTGGGAAGAGACTTTGGACAAAGGCATGACCAGACAGGACAAGAGGGAGGGAATAGCTTCGTATTGGCAGAGGGCAGGACTAGGTGGTATATTGGGAAGAAATTCTTCCCTGTGAGGGTGGTGATAGACTGGTACAGGTTGTGCAGAGAAGATGTGACTGTGTCATCCCTAGAAGTCTTCAAGACCAAGTTGGGCAAGGTTGGAGCAACCTGGTCTAGCAGGAAGTGTCTCTGTGCAGAGCAGGGGGTGGAGCTGGACAGTCTCTTAAGTGCCTAAGAGCAGGCAGCACAGCACACAAGGAATGACACAGAGATAAGGTTTCTACTACCATATGAGTGAGCAGTGCCTTTCCTCTAGTTTGGACGTTTATTAAGCAGTAGCAGAGATAGCATTCTGCATGCTCTCTTTGTGGAGGAATTCCATTAATTTTGTTGCTGTCATTCTGCTCCCCTCTGGATGAGTTTGGGCTCTGCTGTGTGGGTTTGATATTTCTGAGCCTGAAAGATTTTTAGCTTGCTAGCAGCTGCTATAAATCTTTCAGACTCAGAAATATCAAACCCACACTGCTGGGCATCCCTCTGCACCAGCTGCTGTTTGCTGGTCTTTACAGGTCTGGGAGATACACCCACATAAGCATTTGGAATCCTTGATGTTCAGCAGACACAGGTGTTTGCACACTGTCTGACTAAAACTTTCATGCCAAACGTCTACTTAAACCTTTGCATTTTCCCATTTCCTAGCCTCATTCTTGGAACTCATGGCAGGAGCTTATGTACGTGTTCCTATGCCCTTGAATCCATTAACTGCAGCAAAGTGATTAATTATTTTAGCCTCTTTATGGCATCACTGTTAACATACTGCACATTCATACTTCCAGTCATATAAATGATAGTCTTTAAATAAGGAGGACATGTGTTATTGAACTATTTATATTCAGAGCTGTCTGGAGCAGAAAAAGATTCAAGTGGGCATAAGAAAGCAACAAAAGTTAATGACTCAGAGATAAAATACTATGTTTTAATCTACAGGGTGTGTGACAAATCCAAGAAATTAGAAGTTAAAAGGATACATGACTAAGGTGAGAGCCTCAGGACACATCTTCAGCTGCTGTAAAATTAGCGCCATCTGGGAGGAAGCCTTGCTGTAGCTAAAACAGATGGAGGAAAAGTAGAGGCTCACTGTGCCCACAGCATATATCCTCATAGCTGCCCTGTGGGGGGACCCAGAAGTATTTGAGACTGATAACTACCTCTGCCCCTTACAGTCAAGAAGGGGAATTACCATGCAGGAGCCCTCCCTCGATCGCCACAGACCCAGGGGTGCCCCACAGGGACTCGACACCACAGGGGAACACCAAGGGGTCCATGCCCTGGGCCTCTGACTTGGCATGGGGCTAATTTTGCACTTCGACCTGTTGGGGGTTTTCTATCCCCACCTGTTAATGCCAAACTGTCAATCTTGATGGCAATGAAATTCTTATATCCAAAAGAATTCTCTTCTGTGTGCATATCCACCTGCATGATTTCCTCCCACCTGCTGTCAGTGAACTCGTATCATGGACAAGGACACACACCTTCAGGGTCTCCTGGAAACCCCAGCACACTCTCCTGACCCTTAGAGTGATTCAGAAGAAGTCTTTTGCACAGGTGTTAAATGGAAACCACAAGTTGTTGCTGATGTTTTACTGTTGTAAGTAATGACTATAAAATTGGCTTTGTCTCTTTGCGCCATTCCGCAATATAAGGGGGACTTGGGAAGCATTCCTTTTGATAGATTCCTCAGACCAAAATAAAGTGCAAGCACAGCAATATTATATCTGAGAACTGTTTATTGATAAAAAAGGATAGGTGTTTCTACTAAAGGGAGATATGAAAAGGAGCAAAAAGGGAAAAAGAGAGATAGAGAAAGAAACAGAAGACAGGGAGAGTGTTACCACCAAAACCCCAGCTCTTTGTCAGCATCAGCTTAGCAGGCAGAGCGTGCATGCTGTGAACTGCAGTGTCTTTGCGTAGCTCCCATGGTGGCATGGGTGCAATTTCCAAACAGTAGCAGGCTGCGTGTTCCTTCCATTAGGGGAACTGGCTCTCTTGACCATGGATGCAATCCTGGAGCAGCTGCAGGCTCCCAGAGTCAGGGGCTGGTGGCTGCAGCCATGACAAAGTGCAGGCAGCGGAGGCAGTCTGGTCACTACGGGCTAGGGCATCCGCAGGTTGGTGTAGGCAGGCGGTGCAGGAAAATCAGCAAAGGTGGAGATCGTGGCTGGATGCAAGAGGGCTCGTGCTGCAGATGAGGGCTGCGGGCAGCAGCTCTGGGCTCGGCTGGGTGTAGGCTGGTGACAGTGACAAGCAGCTGTGCCCAGGAAGCACCACGGGAGTGGCTGGCTGCAGCAGCACCCGCTCCATCACAGAGCCAGTGGAGCACGAGGTACAACCGGATTTAGATTAGTGATGGAGGCTATTTTTCCAGATGTCTGCTTGAGCTTGAAGGATGTTGACTTTGTGATAGGCCCCAGCTAAGTATTTCTCCTTTTCTTTTTAAAAGTGATAGTTATCTCCAATTTAAAGCTGAAAAGAGATTCTACTGTTACTCTTGATTTTTCTACGCTCTTCTATGTCCAAGGGTAAATCCAGCCTCCAAAATACCCCTGTTTGAGACCTATGGAAGGGCTCTAAAATGAAACTTAGTTGCTGAACCACCCCTACATTCAATCTCTGCACCAAGCTACAGTAGCTATCATGATCTCAGAATTTTGCATATAAAAGGCCCTGTCCAGGACAGGTTTGGAGTCAGTCTTCCTGTCCCTCTGTCATTTGCTAAGAAAAGGTGAAAAATTAGGACCTGCCTGCTGCTGCTGGGCAATTCATGCTTTTCCCTTTGTGAGAAACGACCGCTCACTTTAAAACTTCAAAGGTTTATTAAAACTCAACAAACACAACACAGGACTGAATGAGGAAATAGGGACAGTGCTGGGAACGTGGCTGACTGCCAGAGGCTCATCCACAAAATGGCTGCTCTGCCTTTTATACCCCTGGTGTTGCACCAGCCAATCCTGGCCCCTTCCCAAAGTCTGCCAGTCAACTCTTCTTTGCCATCCACTGATGGAGACCTTCTTGCAACTTGATTGGAGGTGAGATGTTGTCATGCCAAGCCTGCCCACCAAAATGTTTTACCCATTCCCAACTGCCCCATGCAAGGGACACATGTACACGCCCTCCTTCCACATGTCTCTGACAACCCTGACAACCAAGGCTGTCTGGTGGCAACAATACAGGTGGAGAAAAGGGGACTGTGGGGAGAACAGAGGGTGTCCAAACAACAAACTATAATAACCATACATCAACAAAACTTCTCTTAACATACACACAATATTCATTCCTTAATTGCAAGAGTCGATCATCATATTACCCATCTATAACATCTTGCAGTAATATTCCAGCCAATAAGAAAAGAGCAAAACTGGTGTTTTACAGAAAAAAACCTAGACTTTGTTGAGGTACAGAATGTTCTACTCTTGTCAAGTACCTTCCAGGAAGGTTGTCACTTGTAGCACATCTGCCATCTCCCGTGGTTCCCCTGAGAACTGTCACTGCTCTCATCTGTTGTCATGGAAGAGGATCTCGGCTTCAGAGTGGATGTCTCATATGTAGTGATGCTTGGGACTCAGTAGATACATCTTGTCACCTCTTTGATTGCTTTCATTTTTTGATCCTTTTGAGGTCCAAGACAATGTTACTTGTTCCTGAAGATTCTGGGCACCAGTGCCTGCCCTTTGACTTAACGTAGGGAAGGTTTTTGGGCACTGTGTTCCTTACTGTTCTTGTGCTTGCAGCCATGTTTGCTAGCAGGCAAAAAAATGTGACCTGGCTGAATTCCTTTCATGTCTCCAAGGCAAGTGACAGTATTTCCATGTCACATTTGAACATAGAAAGGGGCTATTTTATCCATAAGTGTCTATTTTAATCTCTGAAGCTCTGATTTTAGACAGTTAACAATTCAGTTTCCTGATGGATATGAAGCCAGTCAGTTTTTTCCCATAAAGCAACAAGTTTTCAAGCCAGCCTCTGGACTCTCAGGATCTGCCTGGATTTGGCATACTAGAATCACCTTGTTCTACCTTCTGTTTAAGAATAAAATCTTGAATAAACATTTCTACAAAGCAGAATTGTAGTTCAACCTCATTGTTTTGTCCCTCCCTGGGCTTCCACCAAAGCTGGCTTATACTTTTGTCTCTTTACACAGCACTGAAGCCACACCTTTTTAAGGGTCCCACCTCACTTTTCTACAACAGCATATAAGGTTTTTGGAGGTAAGGGTTTTTCCTTTTGTTTTTCTTTCTTGTAGGAATTTTCCCCCATTTTGTTGCTACGGAATGATAAGGGACTGGGTACTTAAGAGAGACAAAAGAAGTTGCCAAGCTCAGGGAAGGAAAGCATCTGGCTGCACTTCTTTTATGTGAGGGTTTCTCCCAGAGGGGCAGAAATGCTGCAAGAACTGGACTGGGAAAAAAGGGGCTGGGGCAGCTGCTAGCTCTCTCTCTCTCTCTCTCTCTCTTTCTCTCTCTTTCTTTCTCTTTCTCTTTCTCTCTCTTTCTCGGCTTTGGAGGCGAAGAAGGCTGTGGTCGCTGTGGGAAGAACCCACTGCAGGGTTTTGTTTTCTGCTGCCTTCTACTGTGAGTGGAGCTCTGCTCGTAAAAGAAGCTGCTGCGCTGGGACCTTATTAACACCCCACCTCACCAAACAAAGAACCCTTTCACCATCTGCACAGGTGCCTCAGGGGAAAACCCCAGGATCCCCAAACCCTTTTCCCCTCACAGGGGGGAAAGGAGGAGTCTCTCTCTGCGGTGTTCTGGAGTTGGGTTGTTGCTGCACAGCCCCCGTGCTGTTCCTCTGCTACTGCTCTGGGTTTTTCACTACACTGTAGACACACAACCCCTGTGTAATAAATATATTGAATAATTCGTGTAGATTTTAGAATTTAGATGTAGAAACATGAAGTTCAAGCCTGCACCCCAAGCACCCTGAATCCTACAAAGAGATAACAATAGGCTTTAATCACCCAAGCCANATTATTATGATTCGGCTATCTCATTTATAACACCTGTCCGCCAGGGGGGTCCCAGACACAGCTGCGGGGTGTCTGATAGATCTCATCTACCACTCCGGGACTTTGCTCATCCCTGCCTTCCCAGCTTGCTACTCGGAGGTTCCTGCTACAGCTTCTTTTGCTGTTCAAAGGGGGCACCAGGACCAACTCCCGCTGTGGGTTCGTAAAGGAAGCTCCTTCTCCATCCCTTTCCGCTGGCTGTGTCCGCGATTTCCGTGTGGAGAGAGACAGCTGAACCTCGCGCCACAGCGCCCCCTGCAGGCGTGGGGGAATCATTGCACACCCCTGCCCGGCCCGGAGCCACCAGCGCCCCTGCTGGCTGTGACCGGAACTGCACCAAAGGGGAAAGTGCCTGCGGCCAAAAGGGGCTGTTACTGCATTTCTGATTTTGTTTGTTGCTGCCGCCAGTGTTGTTGTTTGTTTGCCTTGAGATCCATGTAAATACTGGTAAAGAACTGTTATTCCTTTTCTCATATCTTTGCCTGAAAGCCCCTTAATTTCAAAATTATAGTAATTCAACAGGAAGGGGGTCATATTTTCCATTCCAGGGGGGCTCCTGCTTTCCTTAGCAGACATCTGTCTTTCAAACCAACACAAAGATGAAGTTTCAAAATATCTCAAGATTTATATTCAGCAGCTGAGCAGTTTGGATTAGATTTGCAAAGATGTTTAAATGCTAATATCTGTAATGAGTCCTGTCAAGGCCCTTTTGGAAAGCTGCTTCATTTTGGGGTTTCCTCCCTACCCCAGCTGGGGTGTTTAGTTGATGCCTGTAAGCTCAGGCAGTGGAGGGGCAGAACACCTTGCAGAGGTAGCAAAATGCCTTAAGAACTTGACTCAGACACTCCTTTTATTCCTGAGCACTACATTAAAAAACGGAGATTTTGTAACACAATCCTCAAATCCTGGTAGAGAGTAAGAAATTACTTGCACTTTCTGTGTACCACACAATACAACAAATCAAAAACCAGTTGCTGGAGTACAACTAATGACTGTCCTAGACAAAATGCAAGACTTGGGCAGCACACAGGCAGATGCTGTTAATTAAGGCTCACCATGGTCCTCCCAGCACTAGGCCTTCAACCATGGAAACTGGCAGCATGGATACTTGTTTCTCCCATAATAAATTAATGTGAGTCTTGCATCTGACATAAAACACAGCAGAATGTGGTGTAAATTTACCTGTCATAAGCAAAGGCATTGCCTGGCTCAAGACAAAGGACAGAATAAAGTGTGTCTTGCTGAGCATTTCTGATGGATTAAGGAGCTAATGCACTTAATCTGCAAAACAACAGAAACTCACAAACGTAAATCTTGAGTCATAGATGAAATGTTTCTTGAGCAGCTGTGATTAGTCTTCTGCCCCATCTGCCCTGCCCCCAGTTTGCAAAAGATTTTGACAATGCAGAAATAAAGATTAGGAAACTGATGAGAGGGTATCTGACATAAACTGATGGCCAATTAATGCAGAAGGTATAAAGCACACCTGTGTCCTGAAAATTGTCCGTAAGTCTACAGGTATTGCCATCTATGTACAGCAAAGCTGTGTTGCCTTAATTTTCTTCAAATTTGGGCTTCTTAACTAGAGCAGAGAAACACCATTGACAAAAGAAAAGCATCAACTAGTGTGTATGACTCTGAGGCTTTAATTATAAACACCCAGACCAGTAAAGCCAGGTCTTCCTGTTACTGCTTGTGTGTTTTGCATCAGGCCACACTGAAGTGTGGTCCCTCTGTCCCCATGGGCATGGTGGGCTGTGGTGCTGGAAGCGCATCCTCTCATCCTCTCTCTGGCCCTCAGAGGAGCTGTGGGAGGGCACTGTAGCTGACTGAAAGGTCATCCTAGGGAGAGAGCAGCACCATGCAAGCCAACGTAATCAGAAAGCTGATGGTGGCTACAAAGTCCCTTCTGGAGGTTAGGAGCAGAGGTCGTAACTGCTTGCACACATTGTTCCAGCATGAGGTGGTGTGGAGCACTGCACATCAACACTGCCCATGCTGTTTGGGGCAGTTCAACCCCACTGAACCCCATGGCAGCCGTGTCTGAGTCCTGTCTGCAGCAGTTGCCTGGAAGAGCACCGTATCACTGCCACACTGGGTGCAGCACCATCTCTTTCAGGAAAGAAAAGACAAATCAGACAAATTTCCATATAAATCCAAGCTGCATCTCTGTACTGGTTTAGGCTGGATATCGTTACTTTTCTACCCAATAGCTGACACAGTGTTGTGTTTTGAATTCAGTATGAGAACAATGTTGTTAATAACGCACTGATGTTTGGCAGGTGCTCAGTAGTGCTTATCCTAAATCAAGGACATTTCAGTGTCCCGTGCTCTGCCAGTGTGAAGGTGCACAAGGAGCTGTGAGACAGCATGGCCAGGACAGCTGACCTAAACTGGCCAAAGGGACATTCTACACTATAGAGCATCCTACCTTGTGTCTGTAAACAGGGGGAAATTGTCCAGGAGTCTATGATTACTGCTTTGGGGACAGGCTTGGCAGCAGATAGCATGAGGTCAATAGTTGTACTGGGCATCACTTGTTTCTCTTGAGTTTTAGCCCTCTCTCACCTGCTCTCCTTTTTGTTACTATTATTATAATTATTATAAGCAGTATTACTGGTATTATATTTTAGTTTGGTTTGATTACTGAATTCCTCTTAACTCACAAAGTTCACTGTTTCTTTCTGATTCTCCTCCCCACTGGGAATGTGATGGCAGGTGTGAGCAAGCAGCTGTGGGGTACTTATTTGTGGCTGGGGAGGATTAGAACATGACAACATCCTGTACAGTCCCCCATGCACCACCCGTGCCACTCTAAAATCTCAGCAAAATCCATGAAATGTAATGTACACAAATGTGAGAGGAGCAAAATCTTGGAGAATCTGTCAAAGACTGCATGTTTATTTACCCAAATTTTCTCTGTGAGGAGTAGGCACAAACAGACAGAAAACTGGGGCGTATCTGCAGGAGCAGAAGTGGCACCACTGACTTACACATTACAGGTCCATTCTCTCTGAATCTTGGAATTACAAGAAGAGTACCCCAGGCTTCTACAGTAAATTACAGAGTTTTAGATATCTGTAGCAGTTTTCAGAATTATATTTTCATTTGAGTTCAGTAGAACTTCCTATAAAGACTATACATTGGATTTTGCCTCTTCTAGTGCTGGGGATTTTGCTGCTGCCACTTCATTTAGTCAGAAGTACTGTTAATCTGATATGTGCTTATGTTTTCCCAGATTTATATTGCTATATTAGTCAGCTTCTTAAACATGCACTTGAACAGCCACCAGTTCTAGTACAGGACACCCTTGGCTATAATACAGGGGATCCGAACAAGAACAAACCCCAATAAGTTGCTTTCTATTTTTGCAGAGACTGTGGCAAGCTTCTTTACAGCCATCAGACAGAAATGGCAGGCAACTATATTCTTGTCATCAGACCATTGCATTGCATCACAAACCTCTGAAAAAGCCTGGTGACGTTGCTTTCAAGAGGAGTTCAAACAGAAAAATAGTTTTGATGTAAATGCAAATACTAATGCCATCACGTTAAAATTTGTTTCCTTGATTAAAAGGTGGTTCTAGCAACTAGAAGAAAAAAGGACAATACCAATGCATGTTCCTGGCGGGTTCTGAAGCAGAGGAGAGAGTAATTAATCCTGTTTAAATTTGCTAGAACCATAAACACACACAGGCATAAAATATAGTCACTTGTGTTTTTCTTTAAAGGTCCAGAAACCAAAGTGTTGAAAATGATCATTCACAAATCACTGAGCAACCACTTTTGGCATATATAAGACTTCTGATCTTTTCAAAAATTAAAAAAATCAGACATTCAATTTATGATTGAACAGAAACTGTGTGAAATTATGTAGGTTTTGCATTTACTTTAAGGAAAAATTAGGTTTCATTCTAAGGAAAACAATGTTTTTTTCCAAGCTATGTATTATTTTCTAGACAAATGTTATATTCTTGAGTAATTTTTTTCTTAATTTTGTTCAGTTTAATGATTCTACTCACTCTACAGCTCTTGGACTGGCAAGGGCTCACCTCTATTCATTCAAAGCCCACAGTCTGTCCTCCCTGCTGCTCAGAATGGGTCTCAGTTTGCTGCCCTGGCACTGCCCACCCTGCACACCCTGCAGTGGGTGGTTTCAAGGTGCACAGCAAGCTACCGTGGTTGGCATGGTTGGCAGTAGAGGGGCATGGGAGCTTCTCTACTCCAAGACAGCCTGGTACTGGGTGTCTCAGTGCCTGGGGGGGCTTTTTCATCTCAGTGCTCACATGTACCTGCTGTGCTGCAGTCTTCCACACTAGTAAAACCTCCCAGAGTTTTTACTGGTTTTTACATGCCACTGCCATGCAGAGCAGCCGTACTGCAGTCATGCTAGCCACAACACACTCATGCTAATTTAAACATATTTGTGTGCCCCCCACCAGGTTGTTTCAAGGTGAAAAGGCAAGAAGAAATCAACAAAATGTTTAACTGTGCCTCTACAAGGGCTTCCCAGGGAATCTGAGCTTGCTCTAACCTGTACATGTCAGGGGTGTCTTTCATACGGAGGGGGAAGGCTCCAGGGGTGGTTTTAACTGTGCTTTCTCCACCACACGGTGAGGATGCCCAGGATCCCTGGCCCCTAGCTGGGGTGGCAGCCAGTGTGAGGGGCCACAGCACAGTGCTCCCCAGAGGTGCTGCAGTCAGAAACCACAGACCAGTCCCCTCCGACAGGTAACTGATTGGATTAGGAGTCCTGTCTGACAGCTTGTCTGCTCAGCCGCACGGGCTCATCAACCTCTCTGTCCTGCCTGCTAATAAACTCAGCTCGTGGGACCATTCTGCTTGATGATCTCTCCTTGGGGAGTTTTTAAGGCTTTGCTCTGTGAAAACTACTTGGAGTCTATTAAAATTGCAGCTCTGCTGTTGTCATGTTGTCCCAGAGAGTCATGGGAGGTGCCTGTCACCCAGGTGGAGGTGACTATTACATATTCAAGTGAAAAAACAACCCCTGCTTTGGGAAGAGAGGCATCCCCGCCAGCAAACGGAATGGAAGGTGCTTATCTAACACTTTAAGGGATGAGCCTGAGGAAAGGAGACACGACAGTGTATCACTGTACCCTCTCTCTGCTGCTGAAAACACCTGAGATGCCTTTGTTGATAGGATTAAGCAAATGGGCAAGTATTGACCCTGGGCTCTAAGTCATCAGCCCTATGCTGCTGCTTCTGCTCCTCACCTGTGGGTGCTGCCAGCTGGCTCTCCAGGCTGCAGGAACTCAGTGACGGGCACCTGTTGGGGAAACTGCCTACTCCACAACTTTGGAATTTAACCGTGGCAGAGTTCTCTGCTTTCAGGATGGGATTCTGCTTCAGTACATCTACATATACTGGCAATCATTTCATAAAGGACACTGCCTGAATAAATCAGAATACAGCAACTGTGGGATCTGTAGTATCTATAGAGGACATATTAAAAAATCACAGTTTTAATTCTTTTCTTGGATTCACCTTTGGAGAGCTAAGGGGAGGCAGCCTGAGAAGAGCTGAATGCAGAAAAGCAAATTTAAGTCTTCCAGGCTGTAAAGCTGCTGTGGCTTTTGCCTCAGCCACCACAATGGAAGGACCATAAACTCCAATATTCTTTGTTGTTTAAGGTAAAAGTTAATGAATGCAGAGTCTCAGGCTTAGTTGATGCAAAATACTACAATGAGATTTCAAGTTTTGTTTTCATTGGGCAGTCAGCGGGGGCAAATTCTGAATCTGTGGGAGAACCTTCTTGCATCCTGGTATCAACAAGGCACCAGAAACTTTTTGTCTGTTAAAATGCCCAGAACATTCATGATGCACTTGAAAAAACTCAGAAGGAATGAAATGTGTGTCTGATTAGCCAGATTAGATTATATAAATAATTTAAAATATTGGACAAGCAGTTTTGGTAGCTACAGGGATCTGCTCATCCCTTTGCAAAGGCCTGTTTCTTTCCCAAGAGTGCCACCCCAATAAAAGTTTCCCCTAATGCACAGTCATGTCTGGAGAGTTGGGTTCGTGTCTGGAAGCTGTCCCTGTGTGTGCTCTCACCCAGAGACCTTGCCGTTTGTAGTGCTGTCTTGGAGTGATTCATAATGATAAGGTATCCCCAAAATCATCTGATGCCCAGAAATTGTTACTGTGTCTTTAAGACCCGGCAGCTGGGAATCTTGGTGGAGGAAGTTGGTTTCCTCCAATTTGGCAGCATTTTTAAAAAGCTGCCCATCCAGGCTCTGGCTCCCTCACGGCTCAGGACAGGGTGTGTTGGTTTTGCTGATGGTTTGCTTGGTGCTCAGGCAAAGGTTTCTTTTTTCTTTTTTTTTCTTTTTCTTTTTTTTTCTTTTTTTTTCTTTTTCTTTTTCCTTTTCCTTTTCCTTTTTCCTCC
>VYZR01069036.1:0-40401 GCA_013400675.1 Oxylabes madagascariensis
TTCCCTATCAGACTAATGTAGATGTTTATAATTCAATTCCTAGACTTCTTTTACTATCAATGAAGGAAAAGGCACTTTCTCAGAATTCTTCATCTGACCTAATTTAGCCATTTACCCCAAAGTGAGATAAGCTGTGGCACAGAAGTGCCACCATTTCTCCTCAGACAGCAAAACCCNGATTCAGGGAGACACTAGGAGACATAAGTTCCTGGAAAAATTGGATGGGTTTTCCTGCTTCTTACAGTTGTGAGTGGATAATGGCTATTTAAATTCTGCCTTGTCTGTAGTTGCCAGCATAAATAATCTCTGTTTCCAAGAAGTAAATTTCACATTACACTTTTGTCTTTAGTGACCCCATGACAAATGCATGATATTCAGTGTATTCACAGATTTAACAGCTTTGACTTAGGAAATCCCTTGAAAACTGGTTCTTATACCCCAGACTTTCCCAGGAATGGTCAGTTCTGGCATTTATTTTTATTTATTTTTCTTATGGGAGTGGTCACTGGCATTTGGATGGATACATTATTTTCGCCAGGGAAGATAATATATGAAGCTGATGAGCGGATGACATGACATGATGATACCTTACAAATGTCAGAGGGAATACTATTTTCTCTAAAAACAGTGATATATGGATAACAGGAGCTCTGCCTCTAAAAAATGCAACTTGTACACTGGGCTCACTAAAGACAAAAGTGTAATGTGAAATTTACTTCTTGGAAACAGAGATTATTTATGCTGGCAACTACAGACAAGGCAGAATTTAAATAGCCATTATCCACTCACAACTGTAAGAAGCAGGAAAACCCATCCAATTTTTCCAGGAACTTATGTCTCCTAGTGTCTCCCTGAATCATAAATCATATTCCTTCTGATGAGATCCACTACAAGTTTTATTAAAAGAGAGGTAACCTATTAAAAAACCAATAAACAACCTGTTGCAAGAAATAGATAAGACTTAACAAAAAGGCGGAAGTCCTATTAATAAGGAATTAGGTCTATGAAAAATAATTAACAAATCTTGAGTAGATTAATTTATTTATTATTTTTACAACTTTTTCCATTTCTGGTAAAAAAGTTAGATCTCTTGAGGATGTGACAGCACTAAATCTCCAGGGGTGAAAATAGTAATTATTAGAATAAGCACTGTGATCTTTTAAACATGAGCACTTTTGTCCATTTCTACTCATGCAATGTCCACCTTTGCATGCAGTTAAGTTGGCATTCATATTCAGTTTTAACTTAAATACACCTGCAGAGCAAACCCTGAGAGCCCTAATAATGTGCACTGAAGTGGAACTGTGGTCATTGTTTCTTATCATTCGCACTGGGAAACTGTGTAAGGTCAAGCTTGTGTTTCAGTAAGAAGCCTTTGGTTTTAATTACCTCCTATAAAAGGTGAAATCTGGGTTTCAGTTAAGGCAATATGAATTTGCTTGTGTGAAACTATGATTTCACCCAAGGTGAATGTGCAGCTGTGTATGCACCTACCTGTACACACATCCTAGGCTCTGCAGCCTGGGTTTGCATATTTCTTACTGCAAAGTAGCAAATGGAGCCTTTAAAATATTCAAATGGGGTATGAAAGGTCTACATAGGAGCTGGACAGCAACCACCTTTCTTACAATCATTACATATCAAAAATGACTATACCCACAGTGATAACATCACCAGGGGCAAGAATTATGGGGGTCAAAGTCATATCAGGTTCCCAGGACAAGATCAACAGCGTTAGTGGGAAATAATTTTCTTCTGAAAACTGTTAAAGCCACATTAATTCTCCACTGTCAGCAACAGATCAATTGCTACAAAGGTTTCATGGCTGTTGGACAGCTTTGCACATCTGTTGTCCTGACTCCCGATGAGCCACTCAGTCCCAGCACATGCAGGCTCTCTCAGGGCAGCAGCAGTGTTCCTGTGACACGTTAAAGAAAATAATCATCTCTTGTAGAGCTTTGGCTGATTCAGGACAACACCCAGAAAAAGCAACCAAACCAACACCAAGGCAGATTAACTGACTTTAAACTCACTTTGGTCTTCTGAATTGCATCTAAATTAGATATGTGGAGTTGCTGTCGGTATCATCATCAAGGAATTTTTGATTATAGACCCTTGACTTGGAAAAATAGTTGTGTAAATTGTGTTGGAGTTTGGAAATGCCTCTTCCCCAGCTACTAGCCAGGCCAGTGTTCCTTCTCCACAGACCCCACCACAACACTTTTCCTGTTTCCTAACACCATCTTCTAATTTAATTCCATGTTCTTACACAAAGTAACAAGTATATGGAGGCATAAATGGTATTTTTGAAAAGTAATCCCTTTATTCCTCCATCCCCATCAGTATTTAACTGGTAGTGACAAAGCAGCTGTTATTTTTCACATTCGAAAAAGCTTGGTGATATCTCAGTTACCAAGAGGTGGCAAAGCAAAGTATTGTCAACAGTAGGATTGAAAACCCTAAGTTTCATTTCTAACAATGATTTAGCAGCTCAGAGATGTCAGATTCATGATGAACATGATCTGACATTCTGGCTGTTGAATACGGGACATATTTAGCAAAAGTCAATACAACAGACACAACTATGACAAGCAGAAAGCAGCCCTAAATATGGTCCAGGGTTAGTTGCTGGTGTCCACAGCAGATTGGAAGCTTTGCATGGCCGTCTGCTGTTGTCTCTGGACATTCCTGAAGTTCTAGGAGGAACCCATGTGTTGGCTGAACCGATTCTCACTCAAGAGCAGTCTTGACATCCCAGCCCTACTGTACATGAAGACATGTTGCAGGATATTTTTACACACTGCTGTGTTTGTGTGTCCATGAAGTGAAAGCCAGGCTTCCTCTATCCGTGTTGGTCTCACTGCTACTTCCCCCTCCCCCAAAGAGTGCACTTGAATGCATCAGGAACGGCTATCTCAGGAAAACTGTTGGATTCATGGAATGAATAATGCTGTTAAAAGTGAAGAAACAAACCACGTTTGGGGAACCCCAGCAAATCTCACAGCTCACAGCCACAGCCGTGAATTTAGCGGCCTTAATTTCTGAGGTTGTTTAATTGTAATTGGAATATTGATTCCCAAGTTGATTTTTGTGCCATCAGCGTCAAATCCTCGCCTTGTAAACCACTGGGATCAACTGAGGAAGCCTGATTGCACTGAGCTCTGCCAGGACTGGCTTTACCCCAGCCAGACACTGGGCTATGACTTTGCTCTCACTAAGGGGCTCTAATCAAGGCTGCAACTGCTGGGAAGCCCCAAGCCAGTGGTCTGTGGCCAGCAGACCTGCACAAATCCACATTTCCACACTGGATGCCTCTAGTGGCTCAAGCTCAGCCCACCCTTGACTCCGTGTGTAACCTGGCTGCACCATTCAGAGCATGCAGATACTCCCACAGGATCTGCCACCACCACTGGTTCCACGCTCCTGGTTATGATGGATGATTTTCACTGCTAATGAGGAAGAGAAAGGAAACTGAGTGTGTGTTGGTTCCTTTCCAAAAGCCTGTCCTGACTGACAGCCGGCGCCTATCCACTTGAAAAGNAAGGGGTACGATAAGGGAAACTGAGTGTGTGTTGGTTCCTTTCCAAAAGCCTGTCCTGACTGACAGCCGGCGCCTATCCACTTGAAAAGAGGGCTGAACTGGAGATGGATTAGTGGTCACGTAGGCTCTCCAAAACATGGGTTTATCACAAAGTCTGGATCTCTGGGTCCCTTTAAGCACAAAACTGATTTTTTGGTGTTTTTTTTACAGTTGAAAAGAAACTGTGTACAGGACAGTGTATTTGCTTCATCAGTCACAGAAGTGGATCTCCATGGCTCTCTGCTACCCTGAATAATGTCACCAGTATGAAGGAAATCATTAAAAGCAGAAGACGAACAATCAAGGGTGTGAGTTTTGGCTGGTGTAAAGTCCAATTCTTCACACAAGATGTGCTCCTTAATACAGCTTCATCATTGTTTAGTGCAATCCGCCGCAATTGCTCATAATTTTGAACCGTTTGACCTTACTACATTAAGCCTCGGTGTTTCCCAAATCCTGTTAATAAAAAGCAAATGGCCAGCCTCTTACTCGCTCCCTGGAACAGGCGTGGGGCCACGGGAGGGAACGCAGTGTGCGAGTCTTTAGCGAGGCAGTGGTGGCTGAGCAGAGCGGGGCGGCAGGAGATGCTCTCCCCCGGCTCAGCGCAGGTGTAAAGCCTGCACGAGCACTGCTGCCACTGCGGTGCAAACAGGCTGTGCATTGTGCTCTGCTCATCCATCACCCGCTCTGTCAACACAGGTCAACTAATCCTGCTCTCCCTGACCTCTGACCAGCACGCCGAAGGGAGGCAACAAAAATTCAAATGCACTGCTGAGGGAGACAGAATTGTTAAAGCTGCCTTTTCTTCTCGCCGAGACAGGGTAAAACAAACTTCTAAATGCTATTAGAGAGCAAACCTCCGTAAATGAGGAGAAGCTGCACTCTGAGTCTTCCCCTTTATGATTAATAAGTTGTCAGGTCCTTCAAGGGCTTTCCTATAATGTAGACATTTTATTGGGTTTTGCCCTTAAAGACTCCTGCCTTGATTCGGTCATTTTATCTCTATGTTTAATGGTTAAGGAAAAAAAAACAAAACAACCAAACAACAAAGGCAAGCAGAGGCACAGCCCAAACAGACAAAAGGGGACTGCAGACGCACTGGACCAAAGCTGCCAGCTCCACAGGGGGAGCTGATGCCTCCACTTGCTGAGGCAAAACAATAAAACATTTTGATGTCTGAGTTAAAGATGTAAGGGGTGAGATAAGAAATACATGAAGGCTAAAGAAGACAGGTCAAACTCTCAGGATTGGTCTGTGTGTCTGGAGCAGGATTTTCAAATAGATGTGGGTGCAACTCAAAAGGAAGTTGGCCAAAACAGGCTTTTGTACTTGTACTCTTCAAAATAAAGACACTGCTCCTCATTCAGAGAAGTTTCAGTACCAGAACGGCTAAGCTAAATGTATTTTCATGCCTCAATATTTTTTATTTATCTCTGGAACAATGAACTCTTAATATTTTGAAAGGCTGAACAGAAGAAATCTCAAGACTCACAAACAAACAAAGCAACGGCTGTCAAGGTAGTCATATGTATAATGTTTTTATTGAAAAACTAAACCAGGTATTTAGAGCAAATTCAAAACACCTTCCCACTTCCTCCAGTTACTAACAGAGTGGAAAAATATACACATTCACTCTGTTTTTGCTTGAGGGATTCATCGTCATTTCTGTAAACAGAAGGCAAGATGTGGAAACTCCTTTGCATCAAAGAGAAACTGAGCAATAAACACAGCATAAATACTGTGCATCACATATTACAGTGAGTGATATGTTTGCAGGAATCAGAGAGTGGTTTGGGTCGGAAAGGATCTTAAAGCTCCTCCAGTTTCAAGCCTCTGCCATGGGCAGGGACACCTTCCACTGTCCCAGGCTGCTCCAAGCCCCGTCCAACCTGGCCTTGGACACTTCCAGGGAGGGGGCAGCCTCAGCTTCTCTGGGCAACCTGTGCCAGGGCCTCCCCATCCTCACAGGGAAGAATTTCTAATATCTCATCTAAATTTACTCTCTTTCAGTTTAAAGCCATTCCCCACCATCTCCCCAAAAGACTTATGGTAGTGATTGGTGGTAATGAAAGGGAGGGGTGTGATTTTACAGAATAACTTCCTGGGCAGATAAAATTGAACCCCAAATGCAGGGGAAGGTAAATGGACAGCCTGGTTTTGGTGCAGCTGGTCTAATTGCACTCTTAAAAACTGTTTCAAGAATAAACTTCTTTTGGAAGCCCTACAATTTTGGTAATTCTATCTCTTAACAACTTTACTTTACAGCTTGTTAAGAGAGATTTGTTTTTCAAATGTAACTGGCAACTTGATCACCCATGGAATACAAATGTAAAAATTAAGGTGAAGCCAAAACAGAATCTCCCAACACAAGAATGCAGCAAAAACTAAATTAAAAACTTAGATGTTAAAGTCTAAACCATTTTGACCATTTCAAAACCTGAGGCATTCCCGCTCAACCATTTTCTCAGATTTGAGTAGTGGGTTGTAAAAAGGGCAAAAAGGACTGCTCTCCTCACAAGCACACTTTTTAAGCCACCGATGTCTGTTGGAAAACAGCCTTTAGACACAGCCACAAGTTGACAGCAAAATGGTAACTGTGCCTGTCACTCATACTAGACAGCAGAGACCTGTAAATGTATGTTCCAACTGAATTTTTGATACTAATATGTGCCATTTTCTGATCTATCACATGATATTTCTCTGAGACACAGCTTTTGATATGAAAAACTAGTGGAAATGCAGTCCTTAGGCACCGTTCTAGCTCACATATGTGCACACAGCTTGCCACTGATTTCAACAGGAGTCACATTTAAACAAATTTAAACTAAATGTTCAGCTTCTGGTTGTTCCCAAGATAAACACGAGCAGGCCCCTGTGGTGTGATAGCCGTTAATGCAAATGCACAGCTTTGTTGATATGTAAAACCTTCTAGGAGCCAGAAGCTGGTTATTCTTAGTCATCAAGATGAGATTTGAATCTTTGGGATGTTTGCCTAACCCTGTAGGCTTAATCCATTCTGAGTTACAAATTACAATACTCCAGCAGTCAGTTAGAATTGAATCTGGATCACCACAATGTGGAAAGTTGCTAGTCAGATTACGGGTTGACCCTACATTTGAAAAATCATCAATAATATAATTACCAAAATTACTATCAGAATCCTGAATAGAAATAGCTAGATGGTCACAAAGACTTATATATGAAGGGTGAAAAGGCAGGAACTGATTAACTTCACGCTAGAAAATTGAGTTCAAAGTCGTAAGACGTGCTCAGGACTGGAGGGTTTTTATTGCCAAGGCAGGAACAAGCGAAGAGCTGCTGAATGCAGCTGATATTCCATTGATAGCTAAGTAGGAGACATCCTTATAAAGCTGCTGAAAAGAAGTTTAAATAGGTCTTCACAATTCAGGCTGAAAAGCAATCTTGTGTAGAAACCACATCTAGCTCTCTGCAAAGGCCCTTATTCAAAAGTTGATGGGTTGAGACCGTTTTCCACTTGCGTTTTCTTTTGTTGTTGTTTTTTGTTGGACACTTCCTGTTTAGGAAGTGAAATGATATTAAAAACTGGGGTTTTACTGTAAGTGATTTCAATAATGTACTTCTCCTCCTACCACAACCACAACTCCGGTCTCAGTCTCTCCAAAAACAATAACAATAATGAATGGTGAGTTCATGACATGTTACCTCGTGATGCAACTTGTCAGCAAAAAGGAAGAAACAGGAAAGTTGGCTCAAGGCTATTATGGACCTAAACCTTGTTTGAGCAGTTGTTTTATCAGTTAAAACAACTATAAAATGCTTGTGTTACATATATTCACTTTTTTTTCTATTTCCTTAAATCATTCTCACCCAAACAATGTAATTAGGAGCCTGAATTTGACCGAGGCATCCCTTTGAGGTGAGTCCTTGCATTGCTGCCATGAAGGTGAGCAGACACAGCCTGGAACTACTGGAATGCAACACAACATTTGATAATATTTGTTATATATTTCTGTACTTGTTCACCAATATCTTCTTTTCACCCTGTAATCCAAATTATATTCCTAACTCCTTTTTACTACACTATCATAAGCAGAATCCAAGAAGTGTTTTCTGTCACTTGCAGATTTCTAACTGAAGGATCACAGTTGAGAAAGATATGAGTATTGTAATTTAACCCAAATTGAGTTCAGTGTAAACAGAGCACATAGATATGATGAATTATGAACTAAACTTCAACAACATAATTATAAGGAAATGTGGCAGAAAGGCTGCAAATCCACAGTTGTTGGCATGATAGTGTGCTATTATAAAAAGGAGAGAAGCCAAAACAATGTAAGTAAGTTCTATGATCTATCTTCACATTATGGTTTTACTTTGGTGTTAAAGTCAGACCTCAGTACATACTGTAGTAACTTGGGAATGATATTTTCTTACCTAGTGTAAATAATCATATAGAATTCAGAAAAGAAAGAAGAATTTGATAAGCCACTCATTCCAAGAAGCAATGTACAGCTGGAAGTACCCATCCTCTCAAGACAAATAGTGAGTAATAATCCCTGGTGGTTGCTAAGAGTCTCAAGGTAAATTTCACAAGCAAAAGGGTGCAAAGCTTTTGTCCTGAGGAAAGTCCAGCTCAGAAAACCCCCCTAGGTCTGGATGTTTCCACTGCATACGGTTCTGCTCCCACCACGTTTCAAAAGCTCAGGAGAGCTGTCATGCACTGTTAACTGACTCTTTTCAGGGTAAATGTGGATGTTTTCCATTGTTGGTGAGAGTGACTTTATCCCAGTGCATTCACAGGGACTTCGGGCTCTCATGGTGCTGACTTGGTTTCACTGACTCCAAGCTGAAGGCAGTGGGGTTTTCTGGGGTTCAGCACCTCCAAATACCAAACCAGTTAAGAGAACTTCTTGAAATAAAAGGGAAGATTTCACTGTTACAAAGTACAATTTAGTGAAAGCCAACCCCTTTTATAATTATTGTTTTAGAAAATATTAATTTTTTAATCTTGAAGTTTATATTCATTTTCTGTAAGAAATATTGATTTTGTTACAGACAAGGGGTATTACTTTATATAGCTTGGAGTGAAAATAAGGGTCTTTCAAAATTTTTCAATTTCAAGCTTTTAGATTTTTTTTCTTCTGTTCTAGCCTTTTGACCTCTAATTATGATTTGAAAGAGAAGTGTTTTTTTTAAATGACCACATTACTTAAAGGACCTAATTTTTTTCTGTCTTCTCTCAGTGTCTGTAAAATGCTTAGAGATTCTTTTGGAGAATTATAGCTGTATAAGTTTGCATAATTTTTCTAAAGAAGTAGAAAAGAAGAATAAAAAGATACCATGTATTTTTAATCAAATTGCCTGGATTCTTTTTTACATAACTTGCTGTCTTAGAACATGAAAATACAGGGGAACTGAACGATCAAGAAACTCCCCATTAAAAAAATGCAAATAACCCATTTTTAATTTAAAAGATAAGCTAATTAAAAATAATGGCTGTGGACAGTTCCTGACAAAGCAGTTCAAAAACAAGAACCATGTATTTTATGAGACTTTAGTGTTTTTTAATTAAGATGATTTTTCATTTCTCCTCTTGGCCCATGATAATAAAAAGCTGCAATTGGAAACCAAGCAGGTTGGGAGGTTTTTTTGCCATTGAGAAGTATAAAGAAGGAAGCCTGATGTTGACTGATGGGAAGCAAATAAAATCCTAGGCAGTTCCACTTGGCGTTAAAAGCCAGCCACAAATTTTTAATCGGGGGAAGTAAAGAGGAAAACTCACTGCTCATCATCCAGCAGTGAAACTGTCCACTGGCTTTATCTCCCTCCTGACTGTCGGGTGCTCCCCATTTCAGTGGCACTCACAGCTCTGCCTCTGCCAGAAACTTTTCCTTTGGCTCATCGTTTGTTATTTGACCCTCTTGCCTTCTCCCCTGTGTCATCTTCTGACTGCAGTTCCTCAGGAACAAAAGAGCTGTCACCAGCTGTGGTGATTTTTGATCAAAACATGGAAATACAGATAGCTCTAACTTCTGTTAATGAACACATAAGGTTATTTCATCCTGTCATTAGAGTGGACCTTCTTAATCTTCCTTACACCAGTACAGGAGCTGGTAATCTGAGATTAACTAGAGCAGGGTTATGTGTGGGATAGCAAAGGGAAGACAAAGGCACTTTGGCAGCCTCAAAATGAAGATGCAAGAAGTAAGTGCAGAAACCTGGCTCTCAGTCCTAAATCAAGGAACAAGCAACACTGTGTGGGCATGGATTTGTCATTGGAAGAGTACCAAATCACAGGAACCCAGGGCATCCTGTCCTGGCCCACTAACACCCCCAGTGTGGCAGCAAGGCTTGGCCTGGCAGGACTCTTTGGTCCTCCTCCAAACCAGGTACATCCAGCTGCCAGCTCTGCTGCTCACGAAGCCCATTCTCAGAGTGGACATATCAACGCACCACAGCCCTCCTGCATTACTCTGAAGAAGAAAAAACAGTGCAAATAGCCAGCTGAGGTGGATTTGCACTTCTTTTCCTCCAGCAGAGTGGTGCAAAGCAGATCAGGTGCAGTAATCTGGACCCTTGTGTCCTCAATGCTGTTTTCTAAGACAGCAAGCAGGAACAGGAGACAGGAGTTACAGCAAACAGACATAAACCTAAGAACACAATATCCACCTGACCAGTGGAAGATTAGAAGAGATACCATGTATTTCTTGGAAATGTTGTCTTAGTGGTCACACTCCAACACGAGGAGGTCAAGGGGATGAGGGAGCCTGTGTGTGAGGCTGCAGGTCATTGACGCAGCTTGTGACCAGGAAAAGGCAGCAGAGCTATCAGGGACACATGCAGACACCCAAAAAGGCACATGAGCCCCCAGCTAGTGACTCCACATCCTCCCAGCCCAAGGTATTTTGTGATAATTTGTCTTTCCTGTGCATCTGTGCACAGGAATAGTGCTGGTTTACAGCTGTTCAGACAATATTTTATTAACTGAAACATCACATTGAGAAGTCGTTGCCTTTTTCCAATTCAGATCTACCCAAGACATCACCCACTTGCAGCCACAGTGTAGCAACTCACTGAGTGGAAGAAAATCAGATCACCCATCTGACTGGATTGCCATCCACCCTCCTTGCCCTTCAAAGCACTAATTCATGTCCCCATTCATTTTGGGGCCTATAACCATGGGGTGAGAAAAATCTCATGCGTTGGAAAGGTGGGGCTCAGGAGCAACCAGGAAACCTTTGTAGGCTTGTAAAATATGAGAGACATACCTTGCAGCTCCCAGGTATTCTATGTTATGAATAGAGCCCACAGTCATTATGCAATCAAATTTTATAGACTTTAACTGACTCTTTGAAAGCAACCTAAGGCTTTTAAAATGTGAGGTATCCAAGAAAAACAATTCTGGAGTATCTGAAGATGCTTGTAATGCTGCTGAGGAATTCATTCAGGTTGTGTTTCTAGCTGCAAAATTTATCAGGTTGATAGAAATATGTGCCTTCAGTTTTCCAGCAGAGTATTTAGTGGCGCTCACACTTTTCCAACACTAATAGAGAGCCCACAGAAACGGCCTGCCGAAACCATTTCCCCTTCTTGGAACGCAAGAAGAGCCAGCTTATTTAAAGTTTATTTTTACCAATTTAATCTTCAAAACTTCAAAGTTTGTTTTCTGCTGTATTTTTAAAGGCAAAAGCCCCAGTCTCTACAGGATTACAGCCAAATATGTGCAACATCGAGGTACACCTGGAAGCCATTAAGAACCTGAGCTTCAAATCTTCTGGCAAGGAGGGGTGTGGAAGACCCCATCCTCCCCCTTCTCGACATTGACACCCTGTTTCTATTAGGGCAGCCTTGAGCCAGAGGTGTTCAAAATAAGAATTCAAACTGCAAACAAACACATTATAAAGAACTCTGCAGTACTGCTCCAGGGTAGGGTCAGAGACCAATTAGGTCAGGCTGAGATAAAGAGAGAAACGCCATAAAGAATCAGAAAGTTCCCAAAGAACTGCAAGATTTCAGGTGTATTTAAGCATGCAGATATCTAACTTTAAATGCACAGGAATATTTTTTCCTTTTCTTGATCATGTTCACTCAAAAATCTTTATTTGAAGTTGAAATAAAATCAATTATTTATTCCTCCACAGTGTCATTCTTTTGAAACCTAGGCTCAACTCCATGGGTTGTTTGGATATCTTGTTTGGATAGCTTTTGTTTTAAAGACAAAAATGCTACTATGATTTAGAACTCCTTTTTACATACATACAGATATGTAGATATATATTTCCTGGTAAATTGTGACTTGATATAGATATGAGATGCCAGATTGTTGGAAGTAAAACAGAAATTGCACTGCGAACTGCCATACCAGCTGGCAACCACATTTTCTAGAAAATCTGTGGGCAGGCTGTCTTGAGAAAACAGAATGGGAGCTAAAATTGTTGCTATTTTTGTGTGATAAGTAGATAACTGAAAAGGCAAAACACAACAATTTCACTTCAGAAGTGTTAGTTTTCTAACTATTCATTTTTTTTTCCTCTTTACATTGGCTTTGCCACAAAATGCTTTGTTCATCCTTTCTAGCTTACATACATAAGTCTACAAAATTTGCCTTTCTCATTGTATGTCTCTTGTTTTGAGCCAGGCATAGTCCCCAACACTGTGTAGTAAGGAAAAGAAAAGAAGAGATGGCTGCTGAGCTCAACTTCAGTACTTGCAAGACAGCATCTTTTTTTGGAAATCATACTGCTTTTAACGAGAAGCACCACAGCACTGCTGCCACATTTGACTAACGTGTGGTTTTTGTATGAACAACTTGATTCCTTTTTTTAGCATGAAATACTGATTTCTCCATTCACAGAGCAAGCAGCCCTTTGTTTCCTCTTCAAACAGTTGAGTTCTGAGTAGATACCCAAAGGGCTGGTATGGTCCTGCCATAGCATGTGGAAAACTTCTCGACTATCTAACCTGCAACTCATGCACATGAAACTAAACCCAAGCATTTAACTGAGGTGGGAGACCATCCTTGTCATGGAGGGCAAAGAAAAACATTTGGAGAAGTTTGGAACATCAAGCTGGTTGAAGGGCACCACACAATGTCACAGAGAAAAACACAGGTTGGTGTCGCATCCTCTCAGATTCACCCCAGAGCTGTGAACAGTCTCACAAACAGCCCAGCTCGTGGCTTTCCCTCACAGGAGGGTAGAGGGGCTTGTCCCCCCCTCCCTATGGGTAGAGCCTGTCCATCCACTCTCTTCCCCAGGCTCTGGTCTTTGCTCTGTGCAGTCCCAGCGCTGCCAGGGGAGCACCCCCAGAACAGCAAACACGGGATAAAAACAAGGCTGGGCTCCAAGTGTCTGTCTGGCCACTGCTCCCAGGTCACTTCCAGCTAAACAGTGACAGACTCCTGGCCCTCAGAGGCAGGTGGGGGAGACTGCGATAAACTTTGTTTGTCCAGGTGCAAAGCTAAACGTGGTTTTGCTGTTTTCCTTCAGAAAACTGCGAGGCAGCCCCACAGGCTCTCCCCTCTGCCTGGCTGCAGGGCTTTCATGGATCCTCACCATCCCACCCATCTCTGGGAGCTTTGCAGGTTTTAAGCTTGCTGGAGAAACACCTTTTTCAGTTCAAATAACATGAAGAAGAGGCTAAATGAATCCTGTACCTTAAGCCTGGTAACAGGGTAGATTTGCTGGGAGTAATTCTTCCCCAGCAAAGCCAGATGGCTGAATGGGGTGAGAGAGGAACATTTGCCTCTCAAGCATGATTTCATTATTATTATTATAACTTGAAGAACTGACTGTTAAAGGCACAAGTTTCAGGGCTAAGACCATATGCAGCCACTGCTGGAAGCACTGTGAAAAAGTGATAAAGAATGAACCAGAGCAGAACACGGTGTAAGGCAAAGAGACAAATCAAGGTTGCAACTGATATGGTTGTGCCTTGGAAGTGTAAATAAATGTGAAATGCAGAGGGATTTCATTCCTGAAGTTTTACAAAGACTCCGAAAATTAAGAGAGGAGGAGAGCATTTTCCTTGCTGCTCCACGCACGCACGCAAATGATGTGCCCTGTGAAACTCCATTCATTTTTGTGAATTTCCTCTTTGCAGCACATAACCCTGCTGACACATAGCACCTTGTCTGGGCACCCAACACGAGTGCAAAGTATTGCAGAGGGAAGTGTTTTCTTCCCATGCGTGCAGGAGGAGTACTGAGAACACAGAGCAAGAAGGATTCACAAAGGGGGCTGAGGTCTCTCCTAACACCCAAAGCGTGGCCAAAAAGAGCAAAGCCACCTGTTTTGGTAGGAGGTGAAGCTCATGCTGAGGGCAGGGGAGCAGGGGGTTCACATGACTGCTCTGATGAGTCATCATTGATTCCCACTTCTTGGAGCAGTACAGTTCTTGTATTCCTCCCATCTTAAATTAGGATTTAGATTTTGAGAAAAGCTGCTGTTTCTGGGCACAGAGGCTTTTTCACTGGTTCAGCAAACAAAAGATACTTTAAAAGTAAAATCTTTGAAGGGTATCAGGAGCAAATCCCCTTGTGTTTAACACTGACCTCTGGAGCAAGGAATACTGGAAACAACTGCACTAGATTTATCCAGTGGTCTTAAGGGGCTGAAAAGCATTTAAGCAAGTAACAGGCTCCTGCCTTGACTCCTGCTTTCCCAGGCCTGACATCAGACTAAACCTTTGTCAAAAGCCAGGCAAATATAAACTCACATCACTTCATCTTTAACTCCATATACTTAATTACACATAGAGTTAGCGAGCTAGTGTGTTTTAGTTAAATTATACTGACAGGCAAAACTCTCTGTAGCATTTAATACAATTGAGCAAATGTTTTCCCCCTGAAAGTGCCCTGGGAGGCAGAGTAGGTTAACTGAGTTACTTACAATGTGAAAAGCACATGTAGCATGTCACCAAATATATTCTGAGTTGCATAAAAGATGTGCCATGTTCTAACAGCTAACTCTTAAACTCCTGGAAATTAGAAACACCTGCCCAGTGTTCCTCAATGCTATATTTATTTGTCTGTGAATATTTATAAGCATTTAAACTACTAATGTTGTTGGCATTGTTAAATCTTGATTGTGAAGTTTGTAAATATTCAAAAGAAGCAGATGTTTACTAATCCCATTTACCTTTAAGGGAAAAAAATGTAAAACTGGAACGAAAGCAGATTGTTAAACTGTTTTCCCAACAGAAACAACCAAAATAAATTACTGCAATCTGAAGACTATAAAGAGTGACTTCAAAGGTCAAAGGATTAAAGACAGTCTAAACCATGAAACGCATTTTATTAAATTAATAAAACATACGATTTCGCTAACCTAATTACACGGACAAATTAGCTGGAAAGGAACTTCAGAGCTCGCCGTCCCAGATTAGCGCCGGCCGCGGCCGGGGCGCAGCAGCCCTGCCCGGGCTCCATCCTGCTCGGAGCCTTCTCCAAGGGCAGCGTGGAGAGAAGAGCCAGGGGCTGAGCAGCTGCCAGGGCTCTCCTCTGCCTTCAAAGGGCTCGGTGCTGCTCCGGGACCGCAGCTCCGGAGCAGGAGCAGCCGCTGCCAAGGAGGCCTACACTTGGCTCTGCTGAGTAACCAAAACACTAATTCAGTTCTCTCTTCATCTGTTTCAAATCATGCTTTTAAGTGTATTTATGTGATAAAGAATTGAAGCTGTTTCTTTTGGCCATCTAAATAATTGGGACACTCTCCTTTTCAAATAGATTGACGTTTAAGTACAACAAGCGCATTGAAAAGTGAGTTTTGGCTCACGGAGCCTTGAATTTGCTTAACTCTTTCAGAGCTTAATAGCAGCTTTTCTCAAGGCCAGGTTTCTCAAGGAAATGTAAGCCTTACAGGGATCAATCCTGTTCCCACAGAAGTCAGAGAAAGTTTGATTTAAAGCGATCTCAAAAAGAGCACGGTAGCATTGACTATTTTACTGAAGCAAAGAAACCATTTCTTCACAAAAGACTGCATTATTCCATTTATAAAGAAAGTCCACTCCCAAACAAAGTGACTGAAAAAGCTATCATTTACTCAAACTACTTCAGCAGGGACGACGAAATCTAGGGGAAAAAAGTATGCCTCAGCTGGGGTGCTGACATCTCAGGAGACAGCAGCAGAGGAAAACGTGACAGTGCCATGTTTTGCAGGATGACTCTCATTAGCTTTATGAAAGTTCAGATCCACGTTCTCTCGGTTAATTCACCTGCACAGATATAGCTGGAAGGAACAGTGCCTCTGCAGCTCCTTCTGCTGTGACATTAAACGTGGCAAGGTTATCATTTAATACACCACCACTGAAGAATTGATCCATGCCCTTGGAGGAGGGGGTGGGGCTCACCTTCCCAATACTTTACAATTTGCTTGGACAACACTGGAAACAAATTATTAAAATTTCTCAAGCAGAAAAACTTCACAGGGCTACTCCCAGTAAAAGAAGTTTAAATTTATCCTCCTCCATAAGTTCAGTTCTCTACAGATGCGTGTTTTACTGATCTATTTCCCCAATCTCTACTTTAGGGTTTAAAGGTTTAAATGGAAGAAGAACAACAAAAAGCAGCTTTTGCCATTTTAACTTAATATTTGTTCACCAAACTATCACCATCTTGTGACAGTGAAATAGCATTTCACTTCAAGAGCACAGACACCATGATATGCTCACCCCATTAGCAAGCTCCCCTCAGAATTCACTAAGTTTGTGATGAAGTGATGTGACATCCCTAAAAACTGAGAATTAGTGCTGTTTCCAGCAAAACATTGAGAGAATGTTTTGAAAGGTTCTCCTGATTGCTGTTTCAGTCTGCATATAGATCCTCACACAGAATCACACATATTTCTCTTTCTTTCTTTCTTTCTTTTCTTTTTTTTTTTTTTTCCCTAATAACATTTTAATCTGTCATCAGCTTTGGATAGGAAAAGAGGAGGCCATGATTCCAATATTTTTAATTTTCAAGGTCATGTAGCCCAAATCCTAAAGAAGCCGCTCTCTTGGGTCGATGCAGCAGTGGCTGAATATGCAAACAGTTAGATCTGGAAACAATTTCAGGCTGCTTTATTAGGGTTAACCTTGCACAGAGTTGGGAGTCTAAATAAAATGAAAGCAGAAAGGAAAAAAAAAGGAAAGCTTCACTTTTTAGACTGACAGCATTGTAGGTTTTCACTTTTGCAGTGTCATCTGGCTCTGTTTTTCCATGAGGAGTGGTTTGGGCCGATGTGTCCTGAGCCAGGAGGGCTCTTCCAGGGAAGTCACAGCAGACCCTTTCGTGCCTACAGAGGGACCCCAGCAGTGCGACAGGACAAAAGAGGCACTCCCTTCTCAGCGTGGCACAGCGTGCAGATCTCCCTCCCTAGTGGGGCTGAACAACAACACCACCACCTTTATCTGTTCCCACCAACCCTGGCTTCTGTCTCTGAGCACTCCTGAGGCAGCACAAGCCCAGGCTCACACAGGTACCCACCAAAAGTAGGTTTTGCTGCCCCACACAACACGTAGCAATACCTGCTTTTGCTAATGGTTGCCCTTAAGGCACTGAGAAGACCATATTAATAGTAATTCATGTTGGGATGCTTTGAATCAGCAAGACATAAGAAAATGAAAATAGCAGCAGCTTTGCATCATTACAACTCTACCCCTTGTGGATTCGCTGCTAGTGGCAATATCCCTGAGCTGGCGTAGACTAAAATATTCTCCTCTTAATACCATTCTCCCTCTCTTCAACTCCTACACTCAAAGAAAGCTGAGTTTACTAAGTGGCACTACTTTCTTATTTTAATGAATGCATGCAAAGCACATTTATATGAGTACCAGAGCTCAGAGGTTCAACAACAAGCTCTCTCATTGTAGATCCCACACTCTACTCACTACTTGCACAGTTTATAATCAAGAGAACCTCATACTACAAGTGCAAGTCAGAACAACAGCAAAACAAAATTTTATGCTTTATACTGCATTAGTTCTACCAACAATCTTCTCGCCACATCAGAAGGTTAAATCTTGGGATAGCAGTGACTGCTACAACACAAAATAGCACCAGGGCTTCACAACTGCTGGACCCTCACTCAGTTTGGTGTAATGTGTGAGGGCTCCTCTGTCGGGCCGGTGAGATGCTTAACCTTGTTTATCTGTGAGTGCAGAACACCATTCCCCATCCAGCAGAGTCACTCTGACCTCTGTGTGGAAGCTCAGCTCTCCCCATGCAGCATAACAATGCTGCTTTGTGCAGCCCGTGTAAGGCCATGGGAGTCAGGATTTACTGCTCCGGCAATTTAATAATAACCTTCATCCTTTCTGGCTTATCCAGTTCGCGTTCTAAAACAAAATATATAAAATGCCAGAACTTTTCCATTGCTTCTTCTCTCTGTTAACTGATCCTCATTATCACTTTGCAAAAGTTTCTTTAGACTACAAACACAGGGAGGAAAACTCCAGAAAAAAAGTGCTTGTTCTGCTGACACAAAGTGAAGGATATAGCTTTAAAAGCTTTCACTGAATTGCCTTTTTGTGCACCATGCAAGAAAAACTAGCTACACTTAACATCCTAAATATTTCTGTGCCTACATTCAAACTACAGAAAGTAAAGGTTTCAAACCTTCTAACATCTGAAAAAATATATTAGACTAATAATTTTCTAACCTTTATTTATCACAGGTGAAGGCCTGATGGGCATTACTGGCATTTACAAATAGCTGAAGCAGAGGCTCTGAACTGCAGAGGCCATAACACGGGAGAGATGATAACACCTAAGAGCAGGGTGAATATTACAGACTTGTTCCTGAAATGAACTGAAAACTTATGACACAATTAAATCAGTAGAAAGCTGCTCGAGCATTCTAGGGCCCAAGTTGTAAATTTGAGCACAATCTATTTTTTTTCCCTTGTTTTCTTTTCCCCTGGGGCGTTGCTTGCTTGTCCAGGAGTGGCACCCCGAGCGTGCACCGAGGCAGCCCGGGTAGGTGTCTTGGCAAGCAGTGCTCAGCCTGGCCACGTTGGCTTTGGGGGCTTCTGAGAACCACTCCTTTCAGTTTCAGTCCCATGTGGTTTCACACCTCGACCCCACAAGCTCACTTTGAACTTCAGGTTCAAATGAATGAAAAATCACAACAGTCAAAACCATTGCTCATTGCGAGGGAACTAAGCCTGACTGTGTAACAGATGGTTTTAAACAAAAAATATAAATGAATCTCATCTTTTCAGTTAAAACTTCCTTATAGCCTGCTATGAAAACAGAACATTACTACTCCTGCCTTAGCTTCAATTTGACAGTCTCTTAATAGCATTCTTTTTTATCCCTGTGCTGGCTTCTAAGTGTAACCATTGAGTTTCCTATCATGGCTCTTCAAATGGGCTCAGGTAGGACACACAACTTCAGTAAAACTGTTTTTTAATTACATAAAACTATTAATAGCATTTCTGCTCTGGACTTGCAGGCAAATCTAAATCAACATTATGCTAGGTCAGTCCTCATGTTGCATGTGCTTGATATTTATACCTGTAACAGTGAGGCACGGAAAGGAATTACATTTATAAGTAATTAACCAGTTTAATGAACATCAGTCAGGGGAAGAAACTCAAGTTTAAATTCAAGTCTATGCTTGGCTTCTAATGCCAGAAGAAACTGTGTACATTTGGTTTTCCCAGCAAAGCACACAGACAATGACTGATAACAGCCATTTATTCTATCTCAGCTTGCTATGCAAGTATTTGCCTAGGACTTAACCCTATTGAATTCCAAGTAGTTTTAGAGTTTTACTGTAGGGAAGCTTTAACCTCTCTCACAGACAGTCCTATTCCAGCACTCTTAATGCTGCTTTGATAACAGCAAAGCACTGGGCTGCTTGTTCCATGTAGTTCAGAATAACAAAGCGCTTCAGCAAGCCACGAGTGAATGCAGCTCTAACCAGCTCTAACTAGAGCCTGATATCTTGCATTCTTGTATTTCTGCATCTGATCAACACATTCGGCTTGGGGACTGCATGAAAAAAGATCAGTCACTTGAATATATAAAATGCCACAGGACATGAAACCAGTCATCTTCAGGCAAAAAATAAAAAATTCTGTTCACAAAATAAACTCCTGAACCAAAAGCCAGGCAGGCAGCTACATCTTTGCTAAACTGTGAAACTATGACTTCTGAAGAATCACGACCTCCTCCTCTATATAGTTGCCATTGGAGAATTTGTTCCAGCCTTTGCATTCAATATACAATTGCCACATATTGATTTTTTTTTCCTTCAAAGCTAATCTTTTGACTTTCCAACTGCAAAGAAGAAATATTGTCAGACTGATTATGAGGAAGCTCACTAACAGTTCACGCATTTGATGCTCTGGCTATAATGTTGTACAAATCTAATGTCATAAGTCCTGGATCATGTACAAATATAGAAAACAGCACCAAAGATGGAGCTTTTCCTTGGGTATTGGTCTTTCAGACTGCAGAACACATGCATTTCAAAACATGCTGGAATAACTGACTGGCTACACTGTAACCCACTAATGCCCCTATATACAAGTCTTTGTATGACATTATTAAATGCCTTGAAACATTTTAAAGTTTTATTATGGTGTTTGACATCAACAAGGCAATTAGAGAGACCTGAGACCATGTACTGGTCAGACAACTGACATCAGAAGCACTTTCTAAAAGTCAGTGGTTGTCTTGGGTTCACAGGCCAAGGGTAAGTGTATGTCCATAGACACACTTTTTCATTTTTATAACTATAGCCAAGGCTTTAAGGAAAATCCCATATTCCCCAAATGAGTTTAAATCACTGGTTTCTGATATAAATAACAACAGGGGAGAGGGGGAGAGAAAGAATGGAGACAGAATCATAGAATGGTTTGGTTTGAAGATCATCTCATTCCAAACCAGGGACGCCACTCACTGGATCAGGTCTGACAATAATAGGAGTAGAGAAGTGAATTTTCCCCCAAACTAGCAAAAGTCGAATAAACAACAAACATATCATTGTATTTTAATAAGGCCTTTCTCCAAAGATATCAAAAAACAGTTGAAAAGTACCAAATATGTCCAAGACTGCCATGAAAAATTCCTGGGGCCATGGAAAAGAAAACCAGTACTACAACTTCTACCCAGAGCAGCAGAGTCTTTGCTGAAGGTACAGCGACAGATCCCTCACACCCAGCCAGGCTGTAACAGACATTTCAGAACTGACATCCACAAAAAAGCGGGAGGGAGGATTTCATACATGTCTCATTGTACAGGAGCAGGCAGAAGCAGGCATTTCCCAGACCTTTCAGGGTGTGCAGGAGCTATCTGTAATCAATGCTACCGCCACACGCAGCTGAGCTGCATTTCGGTGGATGACATATGTTCCTAATTTGTTTCCTGCATAACCAGAAGGTGTGTTTACTGCTACGAAATCAAGTTAGCATTTACAAAGCATAATTATCTTTAAAAAATGACTTTGCCATAACTTTCAACAAACTCAGAATGGACTGGAAAAGAAACAAGGACTGCTGTAGCTTATTAAAGTTAACATTTTATTGAGCAGGTGGAAACAGAAGTCAGCTGTCTGTTCTTAGTTTCTTTCCTCTCTGACCTCTCCTGGGAAGGGATGTATTCTAACAACCGAGTAACAAATTTATTCTGATAATTTATTGTTGGGGTTGTTTGGGTTTCTTTTTTCTGGTGTAATTCTGGTTAAAGGTTTTGTTTCACAATAGCTGAGATCAAAAACAGAAACATAGCGTGTCCTACAGGCTGCAAAACTGCCCTACTTAGTTTACTAGCCAAAGTTTATAAAACCAAGCTGAGACTGAAGCATCTCATAACTGCAAGACATTAAATGTGAAATTAAGTGACAGATAAGAAATCTAACAAGACAATCTCAGCTACAAGAGTTTATTCACCTCTGCATTTCAGAGTCACATCTCCCTATAATTTATGGCATACATATTTTCACAATTTGATGCAACACTTACATTAGTTTAATCAAACACTTTCAGAGTGCTTGGTTCATTACTTGTGTGGCACTATATCAATTGCACTTTACTTACTTCCCTAATCAAAGAGTATCTGAATTCTTTGGACTGGACAAATGGATATAGATTTTACAGGAACCCAACAAACTAAATGCATATGCATTATTTTAACTCTGAAGCATTTGTATTCTCTCATAGCTCTGATTTCTAATCCAACTGGCCAATATTATTCACTGAAAAATCATGGTACAGTAATTTAAAGGGATAATAAACACATAACACAATAAATAGTAATGTTCTAAGCTCTTGCCATGCCAATAAAGCCGTGATTCAGTCAAGCTCAACCATGGGTATGGAAGTAAGCCATCCCCAGTCATCAAAATGAAAAAAAATCCTATCAAGACCGATTGATTTCAGTGGGATTTAAATACAAGTTTAGGTTCTTTAAATACAAGTTAGGATGGATTAAAGGTAAGCACACTCCTGAACCAGAGCCCAAGGACATACACACTAAATGATGCCAAATCCCCAATGTCACTTCAACTATTTGAAGTACTTTCAGTGAAATCTTGTCATTTCCCTGCACAGAAATCCTTTGTGCCCATCACCCACAGCAAAGGGTGGCAGATTATGTTATTGCTTCACTTCTGCTCCAGACTTTCCTAGTGCTTTATCTTGTCAATAGCCTATAGTTATATATAACAACATTCATTTTATGTTTTATTACCCTACCTAACCAGCACTGTGCTGCAGGATCAGAAAACCTTTACAACTGCCATTAAGTTTGTCTAGACAGAGATTTTTTTCCTTAATTCTTTTCATTACAGAATATCCTGTATTTTCCTGTAATGACATCAGTTCACTTTAGAAGGACACTCGTGCACACTGGGGTTGACACATATCATACAGAAACTATTGGAGATACTCTTGCTGACTGAGGCACGTTTAGATACAGTTGTAAGACATGAAAACACACTTCTTAAAACACTTTTTCCCCTTTCTTTCCAGTATTCAGTGATAATCTCTGGAGTACTGCAGCTAGCTAAGCCAGAATCTGCTCTGTATCCTAAATCCAAGCTCAGAGCTTGCCGTGAACCGGGCAGGAGACACCAGAAGTGGGACAGACAGGGGTGTTGTCCTTTGAGCCACAAGTCCTTTCCAAATCTGCAGTGTGGGAGAACTGTGTGACAACATCCATTGGACTAATACCAAAAGGATTTCCCAAGATGGGCTCTGTACAATTGTTTAAGCAGTTACTCGTATTTTGCACCCAAATACGAAAAAAATTAAACATTTTCAGGACATTTTTGGTTCACATACCCAACTGGTCTTTTTTATGAGACTCTAACAAGGAGAAAGGCAGCAGAAATTCAAACTATTAAATCATATATTTTAGCTTCAGAATATTTTGCACTTTTAGCATTTTTTATAACACGCATAGCCCTGTGTCAGAGCTATTTTTCACATACACCAGCAAATATGTTTTTGAAGAAAACACAAGAAACAGGGGGTGGGAGGAGGCTGGGTAGACTTTACCCCAATATTAAATATTAATATTAGTTAATGAATTACTGAAAATCGATATTAATTAAAAACAGTATTTGTTTTGTAGCTTCAAATGCCATCTTTTATCTTAATACCACAGTTTAATGTGTCATTTAGAAGCTTTATTGTTTCAATAGCAAAGCTAAAGAGGTTAATTCCTCTTTAACAAGGGGCTCTCCCCCTTTTTCCCCTTTCCCCCCTCCCTCTCCTTTTTTTGGCTCGGTCTAAATTTCTAACACCACCTTATGAAACGTAGTATACAGCTTTTAATTGTGCCCAGAGGCAGTACAACTTCAGAGAGGGTTCGGAGCAACTGGCAGAGGATTTGCGGAACAGCTGTGTTCCGGGAACATGTGCGAGAGCCCCGTCAGCACCTGCACCCGCGCCGCGCTCCCGCGCGCTCCACATCTGGGATTAATCACCCCTTTTAAAGGAATTAATACTCTTAACGTTTTTATTTTATTATACCTGCAGGAACATGATGCTATATTAAAATCTGCAGCTTATAAGTAGTATTTTGTTCGAGCCAGAGTTACTGGGGGGAATAAAACCTCCCTGCGCTCTGCCAAGAATGAATTGTTTTAATATCCCAACATTCAATATTATTTATTATTAAAGTAGAGCGCTGCTTTGGTGAGTAACTGGCTTTCTCAAGCTTTAACCTACTTTTCCCCACTGAACTCTACCTTACAGTTCCAGCACTTGCTGGAAAAAAGCCCCCATAGTTCCTCTCCCCATCACCATTTTCTCAGTGTACACTATTCATGCTGGAAGATTAAAAAAAAAATCCTTTAAAAATGTGATATTATTTAAATGTCATTCAATTCCAACAGCAGTATTTGCTTACAGAGTTCAGACAGCACAGAACTCTATTCATGCATGAGTTATGCCACATTAACCATTTACGATAGATTTTCATGTTAATTCTACAGGGGAGGAATCATATTAGATTTGCCCATTTTGTGTAACTTATAATGCAATTCAGCAACATGAGTCCTGCTCATTATAATGGTGGGGACTAGAGAGGAAAGCTGAAAAGAAGAGGAGGGAAATCAGCTCTGATATAAATTCATTAAAACACAGACATTCCCAAAAGTCAGACACCTGAGTGAACACTTCTGAGGTCAAGCCACAAAGACCTGACACTATTGCTGATATTTTGGAGTGCACTAGAATTCAGTTTTCTGAGCGTCTCTGAATCCACAATTTATCCCAAAATCTGACAGATCAACCCATAAGCAATAGAAAAATACACTGCTAATACTTTCTGCGTTATTCTGTAGAGCCAAAAAGACATAGTTTTAAACCTTGGTAGGAGACATGGTCTTGTAATACACCATTTATCCAAGAATTGGAACAGAAATATTTATCCCTCCAAACCCTTGGGTAAATACCAACCCAGATTTCTCAATGCATATTTACTTAATTTGAAAACATAGTCTGAAAAATAAGCAAATAACTACGGCATCCAAAACTGGTGCATTTTGCCTTAGGAATAATTTTCCCAGTGATATCTACAATACACAGTCCATTTGTATCTCATAATTCAGTTGCTTAACCTTATTCTACTGAGCTGGAATTGCTCAGCAGCAAAATGGCTCTGAAGCCAAAGCCATATTGGTCACAGCCACTCTTGGACTAATTTTTCTCGTAATTGTGAACCTCAGCAGCCTCCTGGTCCCATTTATCTGTGTTGGGTACCTTCCTCCTGATGCAGACAGACTGCAGCACAAGACTAATTGCATTTTTGGCTTTCTATGCTCAATATCTTTACCACCTTTGCTCAGTCGTTCTTCCAAGCAGATTTTTCTACTTCTGTCATAGTGCACAATATATTTGTAGTGACTGTAGCCTAAAAAACCTAAGTACTTAATGGAATACATTAAATTAAATACCTATTTTGAGAATTACCACGCTCTGCCTGAATATTATGCACATTATATATTTTAACAGGGAAGAGGGGAAAAAGGCAAATCCTGTTGCTCCAGCCCAGGCTGACAGAGCAGCCTTCCTGACTCACCGAATTTCTCACTCCCCCTCACCTCAGGAACAGCCCCCAGGAAAAATCCACTCAACTGCTCAGGATCCCACAGCACCTTTTGTTGGGACTTACCGCTTCTTACGGAGGTGTTGAATGTATGTTTTTTAATTTAATTGTTATATTTTTACTATCCTAAGATGGTTTCGTTGCAAGGGCATGACAGATGTGTGTTAATTTGTGCCTCAGTTAGCTCCTGTCACCCTGATTTTAATGGAGCTGAACAAGTTCATACGCCACTATCTAACTCTGAGAAACCATAATCAGGCTGATTTATGCAATGCGCAAATCCACACCTCACAGTGAACCTGCAGCACAGGCTTAGCAAAAATGAGACACAAATGCAGGTATTGCTGCCCACACAAGCCAAGCTAGTGGAGGAAAAAAAGGAGATTCATTTAAATCAGTAAAGCAAACACACAGTTGCACAGTTTTGGTTTTGGAGCCAAAGGACCCTGTTTGTCCTAAGAGGTAATTCCCTCTTCGTTAGCAGGAAACAAAAACTGATGGGCAGAGGTTGGGACTGGCTGAGTATAATTTTAGGTACTGATGACTGGGGATGGGGACAAGGGTGAACAGAAGCACAAACAAAACATTCCTCTTTTTCCCGGATTCTGAGGTATAATGGGGAGGTGTGGTTGTTTGTTTTTTTTCTTTTCTTTGACTGCTTTTCTAGCTGCTGTTGGGATGCTCAGGGAGGGAGCTGGCCCTGCTCTGAGCAGGAGGGGGGACGAGGTGACCTCCAGAGGTCCCCTCCAGTCTAAATTTTTCTATGACTCTAATCAAAACCCTCAAGAGATGCTGATTCTGGCAATGCCAAACATACCCAGGAAATGTAAAATTAGAACTGATTACCAAGACGTTTGTAAACCAGAAGGCCCTGATGCCATTATATGGTCATCTAATACTTGGACAGAAGCCTTTGCTGCCTGAAAAATGTTGGATGAAGCAGACTAATTGCAAAACACTATTTGCTGCACTGCCAGCTTTTCCCTATGGAAAATAAAATTGCAGAGATCTTGGGAACTGGTAAATTTGCTAAGCTGGAAGTCAGGTTATGAATTTAGAAAACATTTTTCCTTTTTTTTTTTTAGATATCAGTAATTAGATGGAGAATTGAGAAGTAACGAGATGGTAAGTTGAGAAGTAAAACTACATCTCAGAACTCCAGGAATAGATTACACGAGAAGCAATGTTATCAAAAGCACTAAAGTGATGTAGAAGCCTACATCTTGCTACTAAAAATAAGGGCCCTGATCCTCAAGGCATTAAAATAGCCCTGCACTAGGAATTTATGTCAGTGTAACAAAATTGTCTTTGGACATCATTCTTTTGACATATCTCTACAATCAAAAAATCCCAATATGTACAAACATCCTGGGGAAAAATGCTTGTAGAGTAAAGGAATTCCTAAAGTTCTTTTTTTTTAATCATTAGATGCTATATCTAAAGCAAAAGTGCCAGACCTATAAATTATTGCAGCATAACAGCCTAATATTTAGTCTAACTCACACTTGTAAACAAGTTATTTTTGTGCTTTAAGGTATTTTACCAAAGAGCAAGATGAATTGCTTAATTGCTTAATAAAATGCTTTTTTAAAACCCAAGAAGATCCAGAAATACACATATTATTTGCTTCCTTCCGGGGAAGATCCAACAGGACCAAGTGAGCTCCACTGTAACAGTGTGTCTACTCCACACTCCACAACAGCTAAGAGAAGTCAAAGATTTTAAAAGGCCAAACCACAATTTTCCCACAGTTTCCAGTCTAATCTCCAAGGCGTTTATTACACTTTTTTACTACTTAAAAGTAACAACAATTTTATTAATAGTCCAGCAGCCTCCATTTTCTATTTGGCAGAAGATAAGAGTCACTCTTGATGAGAAAACACATTTATCCTGGGACTAGTCATGGTCAGGTTTACTCAGTGTTAATGAAGACACTTCTTCAAGCCAGAGGTTTATGGAAAAACACAAAAAGAGGCTGGAAAAGACTGACAGTGTGAAGATTTAACTTCTGGTTTAAAATCAGCAGCAGAGCCCCGTGCCCTGGGTGTTATTCATTTGTCTACGGCTTTCCAGCAAGTGCTGGATCTCCCAAAAGCTCTGTACCTGCCCTGGATGGGGCAGGCACAGCAGCACGGAGAGCAGAGAGCTGTGAGGAGCCTGCGTTCAGCCCTGACTCAGGTGTTTCTCTCTGTATCCTAAAGGGAAGGTGCTGATTCATCATCATTTCCCCCTTATACAATAAATGTTATTTATCCAATCTGATGCATTTGTCAGTGCTTTAGATTCTGCTTTGCCTGACCTTGTAATCACAGCAAGTACAGGTGCTGCTCTTTTGTGCAATGCTCATGTTCCTGGATGTCTGGTAATGCGTGCTCCAGAACCATCTCATAACTCCCCGATTTTCTCACTCTACAAAAATAATTTTACAAACACTCACCCTCTTCATGATTGTCGCAATTTCTGCCAGAGAGAGCCCAGGGCTGGTAAAGTGCCAAGCAGGGCTTAAACACACTCAAGAGCTTCAAAGAGAAATGCACACAATGCTATTGATGTCAGCCTCTCAGTTTAATACATGCTTAAATTCGCAGCATTAAAAATAACCAATCAAGGGGTTTTCTTTGCCATCCCCACTCTAAGAGTGAGCCTGAAATCTGTGTTAAAAAAGAACACTACAACTATTGCTTCTGCAGGGTGTTCAGTACCCTCAAACTCTCAACATGATTTTCATTAGAGGGCAAAATGTTTGGAAAATTGTTATATGAAGTCCATAAATCTGAAGATGAATAATGAAAGTGAAACTTCCCATGAAATGCCCCAGTGTTCATTTTATTTAACATTCTCCATTGGTGAAAATAAATTAAGAATGAACAAGACTTGTTTATGCCTGCCTTACACCATTCTCTGTGTTTTAATAGCAACTGCATATTAATTCATCAGGATCCCATAAATTATAATTAGCCAGGAGGATTAACAACATAAATCCTTGAGTTTAAAACCAACCTGGCCTGCTCTCTCTTCCCTTAGCCCTAAAGTGAAAAAGAGCCATAAAACCCATCACCGCTGTTTGATCCATTAAACTCATGAGACACTCTTATTTCAGCTGAGCTACTGGAGGTAGAGGCTTTGCAAAATCTGTTTTAAAGTCACAGCAGCCTTCCTGAAAGTGAGAGAGAGAGTGCTGCACACAGGAAAGGCCCAGCCTGAACATGGGGGATGACTCTTGCTCTTTCCACTGCATCACCAGCTGACATCAGGGAGGCTTCTCAGTACGCAGGAAATGGGCTGAAGATCTTACTAGTAAAATAGGTGAGGTGTAGAGGTATCACTTCCTAAGCACACCTTTGCCAAGATAAAAGGAAAACCTAACTGAAGTGGCCACGTTTCACTGGATCGGGTAGCAGGAAGGATGTGCTGGGGCTGGAGCAGATGCTCTGGGATCAGGAAGTCTCCTTTTCACTACAGTTCAATATCCTTAATCATCAGCTGAGGGCAAAACAAGTAACATCCCCACAGAGCTGTAAATCAGCCAGGGCGTTGTACTGGTACTCATTATCCCAAATAATTTAAGGTTCTTTGGCAGCAATGCACAACCCATTTGTACATGAAATCAAGAACTTCCTCACAAATACCAACTTGAAAACCCACTTCCTTCCCCCTCACTCCTGAAAGATTTGCATGACAGATGTGAAAGGCTGAAAGCTGAAACCCATCAGTCCCACCTGAACGCTCAGGCAGAGCTGAGAGAGGCTGGTGCTGCTCAGCTGCAGCTGGGAGAAGGAGCCCACACCAACGCACGAGGTGCATCTTGTCTTCCAAAAGGACATTTTAAATTGAAATATCTGCTAGTTCGATATATTAGCTAAACAACAAAAAGAGAAGTTTCTGCCAGGGTTTATTTTTGGTACCAGACTGCTCTGCAAGGGTCAGATCGCCATGTGAGCCACCAGAAGAAAATCTTTAACAGGCGTAAAAATTTATCTTAAGTGCTCAATTTTTTTTTTTTTTATTTATTGCTTGAAAGAGTTTAGGAGCTTTTGAAGACACCAATCCTTTATTGTCACCACAGCAGTGCTGCACACAGGGAGCGGGGATTATGGAGCAGAGCCAAAGGCACGTGGCTGCACCCACAGCACACACAGGAGCTGCGCTCCCGTCCAAAGAGCCCGCAGCCATCGGGTCACCCCTGTGGTGTGAATAACCACGTTTCACAACCAGGAAAGCAGGGTTGTCAGAGGCAGAAAAATACTAAATACAAGCCTACACCTGAGGGTGATGAGGCCCTGGCACAGGCTGCCCAGAGAAGCTGTGGATGCTCAAACACTGGGAGTGTTCAGAGCCACACCGGATGGGGCTCCGAGCAACCTGCTCCAGTGGAAGGCGTCCCTGCCCATGGCAGAGGGATGGAACGAGGTAATCTTTAAGGTTCCTTCTGACCCAAACCATTCTATGAGCTGAAACAGAAAAGCCCCACACGGGGAACTATCACTTTGCTCCCCTCTGCCTGAGCAAGAGCATTACAAAAAGACTTTTCTTGCATCATCACCAGAGGGCATCTCCTGATGCATCCACAATCTGCTGCCCTTCCTAATCTCAGGAACCTGTAAGGGACATCCATGTGGCATCTAGGCTTTGGCTGGCCAAATTCCCAGATGGTCAGTGGAAATGGCCTTTCTCCCGCACACTTTCCTTCCCGGCCTCAGAAACCAACAGAAAAAAGAATCACTGAGTGGGCAGAGAGGAATTGCAATGGACCCCCGTGACAGCCCATATCTCTGAGGGGTGGGTTTAGGGACAGCTAAGGGTGGTGAGCCTCAAAGCCAGAGCCTGGCTCTGCTCAGCAGCCCTGATGTGAGCAGGTTACCCCACAGGTTTTACTGAGTTCACACCACACGGATCTCCCAAGCTGCGGAAAACCCGTGACCTGAACCTGCAGAACAAATCCCTCACAATACTGTTGACTGAGACTATTTTTTCCTCCTCATGATTAATGTTTCAGGGTCTGACAAAATACAGGGGCAGCATTTTTTGAGCTTGATATCAGTTATCCAGGGAAAGGCTGCAGCAGGCACACACGCAGTAGGAGCAGATAAGGGGGCTCAGATCAGCGTGTGATATACCTGCGTGCACCAGATGAGCTGAACATGACACGGAGTACTTCTGCTCACTTCACACAGCTGATATTTATCACAGCTCCTTTCAAATGCTTATCTCCATCCTTTGGAGTTCACTCATAGCATGAACAAGGTGAACTCCCAGGTGGAACGAGGGCCCAGATGTGTCAGGGGAGGTTTCCATTCAGTAAAACCAGGATATCACCTGGTTTAGAGAGATAGGGGATACACAGCTCAGCAAAACGTGTTTCTGCAGGACTCTTATATCTGCAAGTAGTATAAATGCACTTAGTGTGGGATACATAAACAAAGGAAAACAACAAACCCTTTTCTAATGCATACACACATTATATATAGATGCATATATATCTCTTTTATATATAAACATATATATATACATGCACAGACACACAAAACCCTGCCTGACTCCCCTATTTGCCTTTAACACTAAAGGTAGAGCCAACCAGCTTTTATCTTTCCTATTCCTCCCTCCTTCTCAGTAGGAGAAATGAGAACTACCAATTTAGACAGCTATGCTTAGTTGTCCTTACTAAGCACCAAAGTGAATGATTTGACTAAAATTATGCAGCCAAGGGGTTATGCACCTCTCTAATCAAAAGAAAACACAGCTGGAATATAAAGTATTTGCCCCCTTGTATTTAAGGGGAGGGGGGGGATATTGGGTTGTATAAAAGAAGAGAAAGAAAAGTTGTTAGGCATAAATGCAAACAGCTTTGCAAATAGAGGCTGGAAATAAGTATCTTCTTAAAAAAAAAAAAAATCACTGCAGCATATTGTAAAGGAAGCTCCTGTATTCATTCCATGAGGGAATAGGAAAGTGCACTCTCTGTACAAGGCTGCAGAAGACGGAAAGCTCTGTAAGCCCATCCCAACTCCCTTAATTATTTTAATTGCAGCAGTGTGATGCCAAGGTGCTGAATTACCCCCTCAGGCTCTGGCTGCTTAGCCAGGAGGTACTGAATTAAACTGTCAGAACATGCAGAAAAATTGCAATGGTGCCTGTCAACGGTATTTGTTAAGAGACACGGGTGAGGCCAGTGACTTGTATAGAAAAAGAGCTGCCAATGCAAAGTCGTCAAAGCACAGCACTGGAACTAATGGGGTATTCAGAGGTCTTGTTCTACTTCATTGGTTAAAGCCAACAAAACTCCTGTAATATTTGGGGCGGTTTGCTATTTATGGCTATGGTAATAAAGGCCAGTTAAAGCTGCAAAGCCAGCCACAGTTAGTGGTCCCCACTGCTTCACTTCTAAATGGCTGAGGGGGCACTATTCCATCCCAAGCTCTGCTTTTAGAAGAGAGGAAAAAAAATTTAAAAAGAATAGGGTATTTAAAAATATGAAAAATTAAATGCAGAGTGGGCCACAGTTTTACAATACACTGTTCTAGTTAAAAATAACTACGTTTTGGATGCCTTACCCAGATGATTTTGAATTCAGTTATGTCTTAGCTGCAAAGGACTGGCATACAGCTGGCAATGTGGCCCAGCTTTAGCACCCTCTCTTCTTGACAAGTGGCAGTTTCCTTCCAGAGACACTTACCAAAGCCTAAGGTGCGTTTGATACCAAAATCTACTTTGTAACTTCTAAACCCAAGTGCAGATAGCGATCAAAGCCGTCTGAAGAGGTCCTATTTGCTGTGGCTCTGCACGGCTCCCTCGCAGCTATTTTTAGGAGTAAAATCCTGTGCTTGTGAAATTGAAAGGCAGATAACAATGGCTGGAGCCAGCGCGTGGGCAGGTGCCACGCAAACACCTCGCGGCTCAACGCTCCTGCCTTGGCTCCCACTGCTCCCCACCAGGCTTTGGCTCTCTCTGGGGGGATAAAGCCACTTGGATTTTGGGATGGGAGCTGGCTCCTGCAGGGGGGCACACAGAGCTGTAAGCCAGGTGAAAGCGATAAATGGTTTGTGCTTGGTAGGCTGGCTAAAGGCCAAATACACCAGTCCATGGGATTTTTAGGAACCCAGCTTCTCAGCCCTTCCATCCTTGAGGAGATGAACACAGCCCTTCCAGAAGCTGCAGAACAGCAAAGGAGAAAGAGAAAAGGAGAATCTTTTTGTGTTTGCCAAAGCCACCTTTTCAGCATAGCAGGGAAGTGGAGACAGAGAAAATGAGCATTTTTTCACTGTAGGTGCTTGTCCCTGTCACTGACCATTCCAACAGCTCTCTGCCCAGATGGAGCTGCATCCCAGTTTTCCAGTCTAAAGAGCTTTGAGAAGTGCTACATGTCCCACCTGGCTTCTCTGCTGCAGTATCTCCCAGCTCGGTGTGCTTACTGGGATTCTTTCTTAACAGGTCTCCATTGCCATAATCCTATATTCACTTAATGTGGTTTTCACTAAGAACAAAAGTTCAAGAGAGGTTAATGATCCATTAGTGTACATTTTTAACTAGCTAATTTACATATTGAATAGCCCGTATTTATTTTATTAAAACCAGGTCACTATATTCAGCTGACTAAATTATGTGAGATATCACATAGATTACACTAGAATTGTTCACTAAATAATTTTTCCCATACATGTAGTTATTACCTATATTTCTAAAACAATTAAAACTGTGAACATTCTCTTAAAGAAACTGAAACCTTTGCTGCTATAAGGGCTTTACAACTGCAATGCTCTCTGAGCTGAAGGTTTCATTTCTGTAGTTCCTTTGGGACAAAATCCATACTACTCCTGGTACAGAACACAGCACACAGCCTGCAGGAGTTTTGGTTCAGGCCAGGTCACAAACACTGTCTCTAAGCTGTGTTTGTAACTAAACAGTGTTGGCCACGCAAAGAGGCATCGCCATGAACTCTTATTCCCTTCTTGCCATCTGGGAATTAAAGGACAATCTTCATTAACTTTAATTAAAGAAGTTGGCTCCTTTCAGATGAGGGTGACGATCCAGGTGCACATTAAGCAGCTCAATCCACGTACTCCCCCCAGCATTACCTGTGGCTCTGTTCCTTTGGCCCATGAATTTATCGTCTTCTGTCACACACACAGAGGAGAAGGCAGGGTGTTGACTCCATGGCTCTGAAGACCACACTCCACCTCCACCTCTCCAACTCAGCAGCTCCACCAGAGTCAATCATTAAGCCACTTTGGTATTCTCTTGGCATGCAGTTTACCACAATTCCCTAGCCTGTCACTAACTTGGATATCTGAAGAATATGAGATACACGAGATATGAGATGTGGGAGCTGCAACCTTGGTTGTCACAATCTCAATCACACAACCATGTCTGGAAGAGCCCGTTCACTCTCCATTTTTCAAGTCTGAAAGGGTTTTATTCTCCTGCACTGAGGACAAGTGACACAATGGGCATTTACAAATGGCTAAACTGCCCGAAGTTTCTAAAAGGCAAACCATACCTTGATTGCACTCAGAAAGTGCCTTTGAACAGATTTAAACTCTTCTGAGCAAGCTTCCAGCACTAGCACTGTTCCTTTCTTCTTGGGATAGTGGTGGCACATTGTGAAATGCCTCTCCATATTCCTTGCCAACATCAAAACCTCTTCACGCTGCATTTTTGAATGTCATGTTCACAAGAACACGAGAGGATTTCTGGTTCTCAGTGGGAGAGTGTTATGTTTTTCCAAGTGCAAACAAAGGGTATTAAAACACCCGTAGTGCTCATTATACCACTGCAGCCCACCAGAAACAAAAGTATGGATTCGATTTTCCACTGCATAATGACTATATCATGCACAGAGCTGGATGAACTAATTTATTACTTAGGAAAAGTACTAATTGCTGGGCCCTTCTGCCTTTGGGTGCAGTGGCACATGCAGAGAAAGACCAGCTTTAGGGCCAGATACAAAACAGATCTGTCATAAAGGATCACTGCCGTTATTCCATCAAATCTACCATTAGCTCAGCATTAGCCACAGAGAGTAAACCAACGACAAGCATCAAGAATTCAGATATTGTTCTGCAAGAATAGAAAGAAGAAAAATAGTATTAACATTTCTTGGAATTCAATTAGTCTGAGGCCTTGTTTTCAGTGCCAAATGAGGTGCATTTTCTATTGAGTGAGGTTTGTTTTCCAGAGTAAAGAGGGCATTGTCTCTGATAGGATTAGAAATCAAAATAGCTGAGTTGGATTAGCTACCTAACGATTAACAAAACAAACAGCTTTTTTTTTTATTTTGTGCTGAAGACATGGAAATGTGGCGCGAAGGAGACTTCCTGGACCATCAAGTCTCATCATGTCTGTGTTATTGAAGACACCACATCATATAACTCTTTTCACAAACATATAAAGCTTATAATAATCTGCAGTAATTTCTACAATGATGTTTTCAGCATGATAGCATCAGCCATGTGGACAGAAAAAACAGCAAAATTTCCTTGATGCAAATTCTGTTTCATACGAAATTTGCAGTCATCGTACCACAGGATTTCTGGGAAGAAACGTCTTTGTTTCTTTCTGAAACAATGTTTGTAGATTTACAAAGCCTTATTTTTGTCAATGGCATACCAAAACGTGCAAAACATTGCAGAGAACTGAACAACTACATAACGCCCCCCTCTAAACTGCTAATGTAGCTTCATTTTATCAATTTAAAAAAATAATTTTACATTTAATGTGAACTTTATTGTTCTAGATGGTCTTACTGGGAGACTGATGTGGCACTTCCCTCTTCCTCTTTCAACACTGCTGCTTCTCAAACCAATACTGAAGCTGAACAATCTTTTGTCTGAAAATCAAATTAGCACTTTCCTAAGGGTAGTGTAAGGCATTTGCATGAGTGTGAAAACTCAATCAAAAGTAAACTTTGAGTGCTGGGCATTTATATCCTGGGCTTGCCAGAATAAAGCAGCATTAAGTTTCTCACTAAGACTCAGATTTGTAAAGATATTTAGATGCAGATAAGGTGCTTAGTGGTGCATTCAAAAAAGCCTAGGACTTTTCTGTGCTGATGATTCATTCTAACATACATTTCATTTACAAGTCAGCAGTACTATGTTGTGGTAGAAGTGATGTGGTAAAAAATAAAACACAAGAAAAAACAATAACTGAGGGTAGAAATCTGGGCATAACGAAGGCAACTGTGATGGTCCCAGTGGCTTTAATCCACACAAATCCATACAAATTCCTCTCTCTCAGACTTCTGAAGATTTCTTTTGGTAAAAGCAGAAAGCAATAGAAGAATTATTATATTTAATGACGTGCCAAAGGACAGCTGTGTTTAGAAGAAAGTCCCAGACTGATTCTCCTTCCCTCAGTTCTGTCTATGAGCACTGAACCCATTGAAAAATGAACCTAAAATTCGAGGAGTTCTCTTTCTCTCCTGAAGTTTGATTCAAATTTACAGCCTTCATGTATTTCAGGCTGATTCGGTGAGACCATGGCATGTCTCAGCTCTGAAGCTGCTCCTCGCAGATTGCAGCTGTAGGGAGAAATACGTCTACTTATGAAGCAAAGTGATGGAGTGAATTAAACTCCAAACACAGCCTCCAGCTAATTTTTTAATAATCTGAGCGCCAAACAGGGCCTTGAGGGTAGGCAGAGCTTTTCAGTAAACCAATCAGAACTGGGCTTTCTTTAAACAACAGTAAAGTCAGTCCCAGAGAGCTCAGACACTTGTATACAAAGCAGCCGTGTCTCGCTGAGAGCCTGTACAGTAGCTCAGCATCTCAATTTCAATCACACTGCATTCCCTGCTGGTAGTTTTTGTCTGCAAACAAGCTGAATGTGAGCTGACAAGGGCCCCCAGAGCAAATAATATGAGCACTGGAGGAAGAAACTCACACGGACACGATGCTGACAGTTGCGCAGCCAATTCAAAGAGATTGCACAACGAGAACCGCGGTCCTCGGCTGGGGCTGCACACCAGAGCACCAACAGACAGAGAGAACCTGATCCAAGGGGCTTCACCTCCTGAACCACAGCTCACCTTGGCAGAGAGCTGTGTTAGACAGCACAGGGCAAGGCCTCGGGTCTTTCTGCCAGGCCAGAGGAGGAGCAGGGCAGTTCTGTCAGCTTTTCTCAGCCAAGTTCTGCATCGCTGTCTCAAGGGATTGGGTTGATGTGATCACGTCCAGCCTGCACATCCTGCCTGCTCTGTGGGCCTGCAGTTCATCTGTAGAGGATGTGCCCACACGGACTTCATAAATCTGAGTTGTTTCCAGTCTTTTACAGCACAGGAGCTGTGCAAGTGGCCACAGTTTCTTCCAGAGATTCTGGTTTCCCCTCAGGGGTACCAGGATGTTTTTATTCTCCACACCTCTTGCCCACATTTCCTTACACAGGAGTGTCCACAGGTGGGAAAAAAACTTCCAGAAGGGAACAAGATCAAGATGCTACATCACAGCAAGCAATACAATCAGTCCTCCCTTTCCAGGAAATCTAGGATGGACACGTACCAAGCTAAAAGAGGTGCTGGAAACACACTACTGCTCATGGTAGTATTTGAGGTCCCAGCCCTGGGAGCTGCACTGTGCTAATTACACTCATGAGTTGAACACACAAACTCAGCACAGCTTTAGAATGAGCATCCTCAAGTTTGTAAAACACTTTCAGTCAAAACCTGCTCAATAAATGGAAGCCACCAAAATGACCAACTACAGCTGTTAAAACAGACCCACCTAAATTGCTTGATGTGGAGAGGATAGATATTATTATTTCTTTGGAATCTCCAGTTTTCAATATCATTACCAGCTTTAAACAGGTTTTTAATATGATCATATTCACTGCTAATGGCATCTCTCCCTTACAGAGGGAATATGGCAACTAACTGGAATACAACAGCTTGGGATTTACTGGAAGAAAAAAANTTGGTTTAATGAGACATTGATAAAAATGTAACAAGCATTTAGAAAGCATCTATTTTCTCTGCAATGTTCTTTGGAATCTCCAGTTTTCAATATCATTACCAGCTTTAAACAGGTTTTTAATATGATCATATTCACTGCTAATGGCATCTCTCCCTTACAGAGGGAATATGGCAACTAACTGGAATACAACAGCTTGGGATTTACTGGAAGAAAAAAACCACTATAGTGGGCTTTTTTTAGAGAAAATAATAATCACTTTATTTACAGATAAATCCCAAAAAATACTTTGTGACTTTCAGATCCATTTATTGGAATACTGCTCATTATTGGATTTTTAATGTGAGAAAAAGAAAAATAGGCTAGAAAACAGCCTGTTGTTTTAGAGTTAATTTCTTGTAAGAGGTCTAATTTTAAAGAGTGTAGGCAAAACTAGAATATAGATGTTCTTCTCCTTTTCACTAAAGGACATGTGACAGATAGACACTGCCCTTGCAGATAAACCTTTCTTTACTTTATGTCATTTTAAATACACTTCTGCAGCCAGCAACCTTAGCAGAGGAAAGGAACACAAGGCTTCATTCTGCACTTAGTCTGTACCTGCCACAGGAGCTAAAAATCAGTGTACAGATGCTGCCTTTGGAGATGAGCTAATATCCTCTCTCCTTTGCCTCATTCAGCCAAACCAGAGTTTATAAAACAACAACTTTTTATGAGATTTCCAGTAACATTAATTGTTGGTCGCAAAACTTCAAAGAAAACCAGATTATTTATAGCTCAATTCATGTTTCTCTTTCTTTTTTTTTTTTCCACACACTTTTACCACAACACTTTCCAACCCGGTTCCCATGAGCACACTGCAAACAGAGCTATACCCGCTTCCTGCTGCGGCAGCCTCCTTAACCACTTCACTCCTGGTGCTTCTGCTGCTTTTTTTAATTTTTTTTTAATTTTTTTTTTCCAGTGTTCATGTCCTTTCATTGTTTTCCCCAGTGTGTCACACTTGCTTTTTCCCACATTGCTTTATCATTCATCTCTGCTCTCTTCAGCCACCCGCACAGTCATTAAAATGGTATGGGAAATGAACTACATATACAAAAACATATAGACATATACAAACACACATCCTTGTGTGTATATATAGATCTATACACACAAACTACACTGGGAAAGCTTTTATTCAAAAGGAAAATAATCTCCTTTTCAGTAGAAAAATTACTTGCTAAATGAACTCATTTTTATAAACATGGAAGAGGGAGGTGGAACGTTTTCAGATACATATATTAAATATTTCCCTATTCCTCTGAAGAACTGATATTCATAACCACTTATTTATTACAATGTAATCAGCATATTGATTATATTAAGCAATCCCTGTAAATCTCTATAAGCTGAGGTTAACAATGGCTTTTCAAATGCCATTAACCATCACCTTGCAGCTTTCTCTCTATTATGTACCATAAAGTTAATCATGTGCAAGACAGTTTTTCCAAGAGAAAAATCTGCTGTACAGTGCAATGATCACCTTGGTATTTTCCTAGAACAAAGAAAAGGTCTTTCTTAAATAGGAAAAAGTCTGTGCCATCAAAGAATGAGTGCTGGGCAAGATAATCATGGGTTTCCTGCAAAATTTCTCAGGTTATCTCATTAGAGCCCAAATTCTTCAGGCCTTTCTTTCAGCTTTAAAATCCCTGTGCCTATGAAATAGGCCGAGACTTGTGATTCTGCAGCATGTGAGAGGCACGGGTGTGAGGCAGGTGTTGAGTGAATGACTCTCACAGAGGGAAGGCAGAGCCCTTCCACCCTTCTCTAGAGCAGCTGCCTCAAAGCAAGGTGGTCTTGGACAGGATCAGGAGGTTCCAACATTTGGAAACCAGAGCCACAGGATTTTCTCTCTTGGTTCCTCCAAGGTGTGTGTGTGCCATGCCCAGGCAGCAGCCAAGCGTGGAGGTCTCAGCACTCACAGGGGTTAATTCCTTACACAATAATTCCTCCCACAAGAGGAAATGAGATACAGTGAGATATGCCACTGGCACGTGCAGGAGGAGGAGGCTGCTTATGTAAATGTAAAGATAGATCCATAAATCACACCATGTGAAGTCACTGGCCATACCTTACACAGCAATAACTCCTACAGGAGATCATTAACAGAGTCAACTATTGCATTACATACAGCATAACACTGGTGTCATACTGAAAGAAATTCAGCCTGCCCATAACATATTTTTTCATTTGCTTACCAAATCAATATTTATCTCCCTCTGTGGTAAATTAGACAAATTTATTTAACATGGAAAAGTAACCATGTAGCATGAAGCAGGAACCTAATATTAAGTCTGCATATGATATTCAGGAGTTCAAGCCCTGCGAAGCATTTCACAGGGAAAGCACTCAGAAAAACATTTCAATTGATCTTTCCTCCCTGCACCAAGTTCCTTTGCCAAGCGATTTGAAACATAGGTGCCAAATTAGGGTAGCTCTAAGGTTTCTATTACTATTTGGCACACTGAGGAGCCAGTGATTTAAGACAATATGAGATGTCCATTAGCTGTAACAATGAATTCAAATGCTTAGAAGCCAGGCTATAAATCTACCCTTTTGGAAAGATGTTTGCCTAAAGTTAGAAACTCCACCTTTGAGGGGCAAATGCATCCCTCCTGCTAGTTCCTGCCCAGCCAAAAGCAGCCCAGGAGCTGCATCCCACAGGAGCAGCTGGCACAGGGAACACAGACAAAAAAAAAAAAACAGTTGGGAAATTCAGCCTTTNTATCCCCCAGAGCTTATGTCTTTCTAGTCTCAGGCCAAATGAGGCTTTTAAATCTGATTTTTGCTGAACTTGTGCACAAATGAACTCTATGCCACAGGAAATGGCAAAATGAAGCTGCTCTGTACCTACATTGTCCAGGATGCCTGAAGTTCAACAATCCAGGAAATCCAGGATGCTGGGCACTGGGAAAATCTTATTGCTTATAGCTGAGAAGTGGTGTAGTGCTGCACCATGTGCTAGAGATGGCAGGTAGGAAGTGAGAGGCAGGGATGGATAAACAGAACACTGGGTAAAAAAACCCCAATATTTTGTCTTTCTGATGTACTTGGATTAACAATATGTCATTCACTTATCCACTGGACAGCTACACCATAGTCCACAGCAAAAACTAGCAAGGAGTATCAATTTATTGCCTCCATTCAAATTTTGTAGCAGGTTTTGGCAAGCAGCTAAAGCTGCTAATATAGCACTTGCTGTGTTGATGGCCCTAAAGTCATTTGTAATACCATAAAACAAATATGTATGATATCCACAAATCAATTGCTCAATTTAGATGATATTTCTTACACAAACAAGTAACTGTGGTCTTGGCAAAGAGATATGTCAGACCCAAAATGGAAAAAAAAAAAAAAAA